>OY740791.1:52848033-53024432 GCA_963514005.1 Raja brachyura
AAAAATGCTCCTGATGTTGGAGGAGTCCAGAACCAAGCGGTCACAGTTTAAGAATAAGGAGTAGGCCATTAAGGACTGAGATGAGGAAAAACTTTTTCACGCAGAGTTGTGAATCTGTGGAATTCTGTGCCACAGAAGGCAGTGGAGGCCAAATCACTGGATGTTTTCATGAAAATTAGATTTATCTCTTAGGGCTAAAGGAATCAAGGGATATGGGGAAAAAGCAGGAACGGGGTACTGATTTTAGATGATCAGCCATGATCATATTGAATGGCGGTACTCCTGCACCTACAGTATTTTTCTATGTTTCTATGTATCTTTACACTGTGGATGGCTTGATTGTAATCATGTATAGTCTTTCCTCTGACTGAAAAGCATGCAACAAAAAAGCTTTTTACTGTAACTCAGTACATGTGGCAATAAACCAAACAAACAAACAAAAGTAAAACAAATCCACTGGTCACTGACCAGTCAGAATATCGACCTTCCACCATGACTACTGTCTTCTATGAATAAGTCAGTTCGGAATGACCAAGTCATTGTGAATCCCTTACATCTTAATCTTATGGATCCATGATCAGCTAGCATCTAAACGACTCCCACGTTGTCCTCTGTAGATTTGCCGATTAACAAGTGATCCCAATCTACCTCCCTTAGATCCTGCCAATGGACATTGTAATCTGCATTGCCCCAATTCAGTATCTTCCCCCAACATCCAGACCTGTCCCTATTGAACACGATCTTCAAACTTATATAGTTGTAACCATGTTCCCCAAATTCTTCTTCTTCCACTGCAACACCAATCACCTGACCAGGTTTGCTTTCCAATACAAGGTCCAGTATGGTCTCTCCTCGTGTCCTCGAGGAATAGTTTGACATTAGACAGGTACATGGATAGGACAGGTTTGGAGGGATATGGACCAAACGCAGGCAACTGGGACTAGTGTAGCTGGGACAATGTTGGCCGGTGTGGGCAGGTTGGGCCGAAGGGGCTGTTTCCACAATGTACCACTCTAAGACTCTATGATTAGTTTAATAAAGCAAATCTCTTCCAAATTATTAGCCAGCAGGAATTTTAGCCATGGAGATTATTCAAAGTACTTCTCCAAGGATGCTCAAAATTCATCAATTGATATTCATGCACGTGTGGTGCAACCTGATTCTTATTGTCTTTATGTAATAACAAGAAACTGCAGATGCTGGTTTACACTAAAGAAAGACACAAAATGCGAGATTAACTCATGGAATCATAACTCACACTATCACACTGACACCCATATCCCATGTCTACTGTCCTGTCCACTGTCACCAAATGCAAGGAATTTATGTACGTCTTCGCAATGACATAAACTGCTTAATGGAACCTGCCGTCCCCCTCCCCCCTCCCCCACTCCGACCCCCCCCCCCCCTCTCCATTACAATCTGAGCTTGGTCTTGATCATAACCACACTAATCATTTCAGTTTCCCTTCCATGAGAACAGGTATCTCCAAAACCCCTATAATCATAGATTTATACCACATAAACAGGCCCTTCGGCCAACTTGGAGAAACCGACTAGGATGTCCCATCGAAGCTACTCAAAGGCATGTGAATAATGTTGAATGAAAATGGACCCAGGGGATAGCTATGTCATATACCACTCACAGGAAACATGACTGCTGATTTGGTAGATCTATACCTACTTTCTCTGTGAACAATAATAAACATCAGGAAAAAAGGATTAAATTATGGTATGTTTGGGGATGGTTTGCCCAGTAAGTATGAACAGTCACCTTCTTCATTCATTAGAATCCAAAATCCCAACACAAATTCTGTTCAAAATATACCTTTAGTAGTCAAATTGAATTGTGACTTTCCTATTGAGTTTCACCCTTGTGTCAGTAACTTGATCTTGCGTGACAAGTCATACATAACTGTTTAGTTTGGAGGCAGAAGGGGACTTTAGAGTTAGTTGATATCCATAATCAGAGTTGGAGAAGAGTGATTCCTGTTGAAAGAAAATCTCCTTTTGAATCATATTTTAATACTGACTTTGCTAATGTCACAAATTATGTAAAATCTCCAAATACTCCCTGTGCAACAGAAATAAACAATTTATTTCTTTTAGAAAACAACTTCAATGATTCTACGAACTATTCTCCAACAGATGTTTAAGATGCTACTTGATAAGCTCAACCAGTATTTTGCTCCACAAAGATTTCAATGTCATCAAATAACACAATCCTTACACATGAAAGAAAGAAGTCGAAACTATTATTTTTATATGGCGTTTACTTTTTGATATTTTATCTTGCATCTGAATCTTGGTAAGGAGAATAAAGCGGTGATGAGACACCTGAAACACCCTATGACCAAACAATTGTGACTTTTACCAAAACATCATGATGCATAATGCTGTGTGGAGATTTAAAAAGAGTAGCAAATGTACCATGAATGGTAAGACCCTAAGTTTAGGTTTATTATTGTCACGTTTACTGAGGTACAATGAAAAGTTTTTTCTTGTATACGATGCATAAGTACAATCAAGCCAAACTCAAGTATAATAAGTAGAGCGAAGGGATAAAGGATGTATTTGACCAAAGGTGGCAACACAGATAGATAGGGTAATGAAGGCACGTTACATGCCTTCATTGGCTAGAGTATAGAGTATAAGAGCTGAGAGGTCATGATACCAATTTATAAGTCATTGGTTAGACCACAGCTGAAATGTTATGCTCAGTTCAGGTCACTACAGTATAGGAACGACATGATTGTACTGCAGAGCATGCAGAAGAGATTCACTGGGATAAAACATTCCATGTCTGGGATGAAATAATTTACTTATGAGGAGAGTTTAAATTGGCTAAGCCTATTTCCTTGGAGCAGAAAAAGGCTACGGGGAAGCTGACGAGGTATAGAAAAGTATGCGAGGCATAGATAGGGTGGATAATAAGATTTTTCTGCCATGACAGATGTATCTCAGCAGGCATAGATTTAATGTGAGGAGTAAGAGGCTTTGAGGGGATCTGAGGATATGAAAAAACTTTTCATGCATACTGCTGAGGCAGATAGTTTAGCTTAGCTTAAGTTTAATGATACAGTATAGAAACAAGCCCTTCAGCCCACCCTGTCCATGCCGACCATTGTAACCCATTCACTCTAGTTCTATGTTATCAAACTCTCCCATTCATTCTCCATGCCTTAGGAGCAATTTACAGAGGTCAATTAAACTCCAATCCTGTAAATGGGATGTGGGAGGTTTCAGGGGGGACATGCAAATGCCACATAGACAGCATCCGAGGTCAGGATCGAACCCAGGTCTCTGGCGCTATGAGGCTCCAGCTCTACCAGCTGCACCATACTCTTCCAACATTTATCAAGCATCTGGATGAACACTTGAATCACCAATACATTGCTCATGCTGCACTGAAATACCTGTTTCTCTGATGTATAAATCTATGACCATGAAGGCCAATTAAGCAAGATGGTCCATTGTCAGTCATGGTCCTTGAGTACTTGCTGGGAGTGATGAAGGACTAGAACGGATACACCATGGAGAAGCAAGGAATGGCAAATACTGCAGTCTTGACCAAAACACAAAATGCTGGAGAAACTCAGCAGGTCATTAGGATGAGAACATGCATGGCTAGATTAGCAAGTTCGCAGATTATAACAAAAGTGGGTAGTTTTGCAGATAGTGAAGATGGTTGTGAAAAATTGCAGCAGGATCTTGATCGATTTGCCAGATGGGCTGAGGAATGGATGATGGAATTTAATACAGAGAAATGTGAGGTGTTGCATTTTGAGAAGTCTAACATGGGCATGACCTACACGGTGAATGGTAGGGCTTTGGGGAGTGTTGTAAAGCAGAGGGAGCTAGGAGTGTGGGTGCATGGTTCCTTGAAGGTGGAGTCGCAGGAGATTGGGTGGTCAAAAATGCTTTTGGCACATTGGCCTTCATCAATCAGAGTATTGAGTATAGAAGTTGGGAGGTCATGTTGCAGTTGTATAAGACGTTGGTGACACCGCATTTAGAGTATTGTGTTCAGTTATGGGCACTATGTTATCGGAAAGATGTTGTCAAGCTGGAAAGGGTACAGAGAAGATTTACAAGGATGTTGCCAGGACTAAACGGTGTGAACTAGAGAGAGAGAGAGGTTGAATAGGCTGGGTCATGTAGTGCAGGAGGATAAGGGGAGATCTTATAGTGGTGAATAAAATCATGAGAAGAATAGATCAGGTAGATGCACAGTGTCTCTTGCCCAGAGTAGGTGAATCGAGGACCAGGGGATATAGCTTTAAGGTGAAGGGGAAAAGATTTAATAGGAATCTGAGGGGTAACTTTTTCACACAAATGTGGGTGTATGCAACAAGCTGCCAGAGGAGGTAGTTGAGGCAGGGACTATCCCAACATTTAAGAAACAGTTGGACAGGTACATGGACAGGACAGGTTTGGAGAGATATGGATCAAACATGGGCAGATGGGACTGGTGTAGTTGGAAGATGTTGGTCAATGAGGGCCTGTTTCCACTCTATCACTTTATGAGTAAGCAGCATCTGTGAATGGATTTGATAAGCTATGTTTCGGTTTGGGACCTTTCTTCAGAATACACCATAGTTATCTGATAAAAGTCCTGCAGAGCATGACATTTAAAATAAAGTACAGATGCTGGAAATCGGAAATAAAACAGGAAACACTAGGAACAATCCATCAGGTCAGGCAACACTACCAACTTTGTTTCTCTTGCCTCAACAACTTTCTGACATGCTGAGTCTTGTTGAAAGCGGGGATTACTTTTTCTCATCTTTGCAATGCACACATGAATCCTTGTTTCCTGTAGCCTCTGGGCTTCTCTATGTCCATTATTACCAGATGTCTGGAGAAAAGGAATAGGTGACTGTTAAGGTCGAGACCCTTCTTCAGACTGAGAGTCAGGGGAAAGCGAAACGGGAGATATAGATGGTGATGTTGAGAGAGATGTGGAAAAAGATATGCAAAAAAGTAACGGTGATAAAGGAAACAGGCCAATGTTAGCTATTTGATTGGTAAGAAAGAGTGTAGGTTCAGGCAGACTGAGCGAAGGTGTTCAGTGAAACAATCACCCACTGTTTCACTGAACATCTTCGTTCAGCCCACCTGGACCTACCTGATAGTGGGCAATCATTTCGATCATCGTTTCATAGTGGCACTTAAGAGGTTTTTAGATAGACACATGAACATTTATGGAGTGGAGAGATATGGAGCACGTACAGGCGGAGGAGATATGTTTACTGAGCATCATGTTCAAACACAGATAGCAGGTGGAAGGGCCTGTTCTTTTGCTGTACTGTTTATTTTCTGAATCTAGCGTTAAAAGATAATTTGCCCCACATTTTATCTCTTGAGGGAAAAGCGCATGATTGGTGACTACACCCTAAATGGTGCTGCAAAGTAAATGACAACATCTCTCCTTGCTTAACCTTTCTCCACCTTCAGGTATCTTCTTCTATACATGCATTCTGCCTTTACGATTTCTGGAACCAACATTTACTGGTGCATTATTGGGTGCAACCTAATTATTAGCTATGTATGTTTATAATTTATAATATGGATATGGAACCATATAGCACAGGAACAGGCCCTTCAGCCAACAAGGTCTGTGCCGAACGTCATCCTAAAACAAACTCTTATCAGCCTGTAAATAATCTGTATCCATGTGCTAATCTAAATGCCTCGTAAACTACACAATCATATCTATTTCCACCTCTAGTCCTGACAGTGTGTTCCAGGCACCCATCAGCAACTGTGTAAAATACTTGCCCCGCACATCCCCTTTAAACTTTACCCTTCACACCTTAAATTTATGTCCTCTAATATTTGATACTTTAATCCCGGGGGAAAGGTTCTGACTGTCTACCATATCTGTGCCTGACATAATTTTATATACTTAATCTCTTCTCCAAAGGTTGTATAACATCAGTAAAGAGCTTTAGTTTTTATAGATAGTGCCAAAACGAGTCCTTCGGACAATGACCAGAAATCACGCAGACCAGTGATCACATTGTCCCTAGTATGTAGGATAGTGTTAATTTTACAACTTTACCAAAGCCAATCAACCTACTCAGGCACAGAGAGAACATACAAACCTTGTACAAACAGCACCTGTAGTCAGGATCAAACCCAGGTAACTAGCACTATAAGGCAGCATCTCTACCGCTACACCACTTTGCTGCCCCTACCATAGTCACAGGCCCTTTGGCCCCGCCGAGTCCATGCTTTTGGTCCACCGGGCTGCGCATGGATCTGCTCAATAATGCGGCATTTTCACCAAAATTGCTTTTTTTCTGTTCTCATCTTTGTGAAATCTATAGTTGTAGAGTTCAATGTTCACTGCTCTTTGCAATGTTTGCAATTCTGTTGTAACCCAGGTAGTTCAACATTGCTGTGACTGGTCTGCACTAGTCAATTTGTCTGCAATTGACTGGTGGTCATATTAGCTTCACATGATAGCATTAAACAAACAAAGTTAGCTAGCTTACCCAAAATGAACTCTTCTCTCCATTGGAACTATGTTAATGGATAACAATGCGTGCTTTCCGCAGCAGTTAAATCCAAATTAATACGCAATATATTGGTGAAATATATCCATTCCTTTCGCTTCAAGGCAGCTTTCAAGACAACCTATCCTCAAGCGGCAGTGATCGGTTAAAATAGCTGTGAGGCTCTTAATGCTCATCTTTAAAAGCTGAACAATGAAGTGGTCAGATTTAATCAGGATTTTTTCTATGGTATGATTTTGTTGTAATAGGGAGTAAGCAGAGATAAGGAAGGTTGGTAACAATGTTAGTTATAGACAATTGTAGCAATTCTGTTACAGAATTCTGTTTATTGAGCTATTCTGTCCTGATAAACAGGGATGTCCAGTATAAATATAGAATGGCACATTGGTGATGCATGTGGCTCAAACAACTTAGGCAGATTTGCCCTGGGTGCTGCAGTTTTCTCCCACATCCCAAATGCGAGCTGGGTTAATAGCTTAATTAGCTCCTGAACATTTCCCCCACAGTAGGTGGTTGATAGAAGAATCACAATGGTTTTAATGAATATTGGTGAAAGAATAGGTTACAGTGAGGAGATATAAGCAAAGGAATAATGTTGGTAGGGTTGCTTTGAAAGCTGGCATTGACTTGATAGACCAAATGATCTACCACTATGTCATAACAATGTGTAAAAAATATGAGATCCCTTGTTCCACTCTCAGTCAGCTCTCTGGTCCCAGTTGTGGTCAGGTCATTGGCGTGAGGTGGGCACTTATACTTGGAATCAGGAAAGCCCTGAGATCCAGTGAGAGGAACACTTTGAGAGAGAATGTGTAGGAAGGAGCTGTAGATGCAGGTTTACACTGAAGATACACACAAAATTCTGGAGTAACTCAGCGGGACAGACAGCATCTCTGGATAGAAGGAATGGGTGATGAAGGGGCTCGTCCCAAAATGTCACCCATTCCTTCTCTCCAAAGATGCTGCCTGTCCCGCTGAGTTACTCCAGCATTTTGTATCTATACTCTGAGAGAAAACTCAAGCACAGTATTAGGTAGGCGCTAGGGTCTATAATGGTGGCCAATTAGGCAGGACTTTCATATGAAGAAAGACTGGATAGACCCGGCTTGTACTTGCTAGAATTTAGAAGATTGTGGGGGGATCTTATAGAAACTTACAAAATTCTTAAGGGGTTGGACAGGCTAGATGCAGGAAGATTGTTCCCAATGTTGGGGAAGTATAGAACAAGGGCTCACAGTTTAAGGATATGGGGGAAGTCTTTTAGGACCGAGTTGAGAAAATCATTTTTCACATAGAGAGTGGTGAATCTGTGGAATTCTCTGCCACAGAAGGTAGTTGATCATATTTGAGGCAAGTTCATTGGCTATATTTAAGAGGTGTTAGATGTGGCCCTTGTGGCTAAAGGGATCAGGGGGTATGGAGAGAAAGCAGGTAAAGGTTACTGAGTTGGATGATCAGCCATGATCATATTGAATGGTGGTGCAGGCTCGAAGGGCCGAATGGCCTACTCCTGCACCTATTTTCTATGTTTCCATGACTGCAAGGAAATGAGAGCAGCAGGGAGGGCAATGACTGACAAATGTGCAAAGAGAAAATAGCTCAGAGCTGGAAGTATGAAATTTAAAAAAAAACTCTGGAAGTTATCAACAGGATTTTCAAAGCCATTTAATGCATATCTTTAATTACAAAGGTGCCAATATGGTGACCTGGAATAATGTGTGACACTAAATTCAGGGAATACATGAATATGCATATTTTACGCATGTCAGCAGCATGTATTCCATCCTTTGTACATAGGGAACAAAGTGCTGGAGCAACTCGGCAGGTCAGGCAGCATCTCTGGAGGACATTGAGAAGGGTCCCGATCCAAACTGTTGCAAATCCATGTCCTCCAAGGATGCAACCTGACCCAAGTTTCATGTTCTATGCAAAATTCCAGCATCTCCAGTTCTTTAAACATCCGAATAAATTATACTAAATGCAGCTCAAGATCATATCCCGAAAATTAATTTGTTGAAAGGCAGATATCCACATCATCGCTTTGTGAACCCATATGCCCAGGTTATCAATCCAGATCCCTTAAACCTCCTTGGCCCAGTTACTTATTTCATAGTTTACAATTCTGAGGTGCGTTTACCTTATAATTTGGGTAGCAGTGGCACATTATTTACTATGTTGGACCTCACTCTTCAGGCACTGAGAATTTACCTTCCAGGTGTTGAAATTATGGTGTGCTAGATCACACTGCCCTGATATCCTGATCTCAGTCAGTTATCTATTAGAGGAACCTTATCAATAGCAGCCCAAAAGGAGGTGAGAAAAGAGGAGAGAGAGTTGGAGCTGTTTATCTATAACCAACTGTGCCAAGGCACATTACAGAGAAAGTATCAAGAAATAGAAAAATTGCAACCAATTGTCAATTATCTTCAACAACTTTACAACTGATTTAATTTGTGACATGCTCATTGCTTGTACATGCACTAGCATTTGCTAATTTGTTAATCTTGTTCATCAGAATGTGCTTATATTTTGGTTTGAATGCAGTTTTCAAAATATCTTGATAGATTCTGATAGATATCTTGATATCTTGATGAATTCTTGATAGATTTACTCAGTTTCCAATCATGCTGTCTTTGTTTGACTGCTTTCAGTTAAATCACTAATCTGAACATCAATTGCTTTGAGATCCGGTCTTGCATTGATTCTTAGCTGCATTCAGTGACAAAAATTATGAGATATGCAAGTAGCATAGTCACACAACCATACAGTGTGGAAACAGACCCTTTGGCCCAACTTGCCCACACCAACCAACATGTCCCATCTGCACTAGTCCTATGTGCCTGCATTAGGCCCATGTACCTCTAAACCTGTCCTATTGATGTACTTGTCTAGTTGCTTCTGAAATATTGTGATAGCACCTGCCTCAACTACCTCCTCAACGTTCCTTACACCCACCACCCTTTGTGTGAAAATGTTACCCCTCAAATTCCTATAAAGTCTTTCCCACTTCACAATAAACCTGTGCCCTCTTGTTCTCAATTCCCCTACTCTATGCAAGAGACTCTGTGCGTCGACCCGATCTATTCATCTCATGATTTTATACACCTCTATAAGATTATCCTTCATCCTCCTGGCAGAAGGATGGCAGCCCCATCAATAGTCTGTCTGTTTTTTAGTCTATTTTTAAAAGAATTTAGTGCGTTTTAAAAGTTTGTGCAGATGTTCTCCGGTTTGTTTTATGTGGGGGGAGGGGGAGGGTGTCGTGGGCATTTTTTTTTCCAGTTTCTTACCTTGCTGGAAATGCGATTGTTTTCCGGGTCGCATCTCCGGCCGATCTGCGGCCTAATACTGATGGAGCTGGAGGCCTCCTCGGACTGATTTTGAGTGCCCCCACCTGGGATTGCTCCAACCGCGGCCTGCGAACTTTACCATCGAGCTCGCAGTCTCGGGAGAGGCTAGTCGGGAAGCACCAACGACACAGAGGCTCAACCAGCCTCAACGCAGGGTTTGATCGCCGGCATAGGGGAGCTGACATCCCCCCCAATGCAGGAGCTAATCGCCCCGATGCAGACTACGGGAGTCAAGATCGTCCTGTCAACGGAGGGCTCGAGGCCCCCGACGGCGGTGAGCAAACAAGGGAAGAGATTGAACTTTTTTTTTTGTCTTGTTTTGTGTGTTCTGTTGCTTTTCACTTGTATGACTGGCTTGGTAAATGAAATTCCTCGTATGTTGCAAAATATACTTTGCTGATAAAGTATTATTGTCATTGTGATTATGATTTGGTTAGTTTTAGAAACAAATATTGCAAAGGCCTAAGAATGCTTTTGTTTAAAGTGCACAGATTATCTCATGATTGATCAATGCCCAAGTATTCAAGACAAGGAGGAAATGAAGAAACAATGAACAGCAGATGGAAAGATAGACACAAAGTGCTGGAGCAACTTATCGGGTCAGGCAGTATTTCTCAAGAAAAAGAAGAAAAACCATCGTCTTGCACCAGAGATGCTGCCTGGCATGTTAAGTTACTCGTGCACTTTGTGTCCATACAAGGAGGAAATGACGGGCAAAATCATCTCCAGAATGAATTAGGATATTTATAGCATTGAGATATTTATTAGTTCATTGCTCAGGATGTCATTTGGCAGCTTGGAGATATTATCGCAGATGATCTAAACCTGGTAAGGGAGGGCGAGTCATAGAGTCACAATGTCAGAGAGCGAGGAAACAAATCCTTTGGTCCAACTCGTCCATGCCAACCAAAATGCTCTATCTGAATGCTGTTATATTATCTGCCTCAACTACCTCCTCTGGCAGCTCATTCCACATACCTATCATTCTCTGAGTGAATAGTTGCATAATGGATATTAAAGGAATCAATTCCAGACCTTGGGACCTCAACTGAAGGAATGACCATCAATGCTGGAGTACTTAAAATAGTGGATATGTAGGAAGTAAATATTTAAGAGGGTTGGAAATGTTGCAAAAATGAGGAATGGAAGAAGCCACAGTGAGATATGAGAGCAGAGATGATTGTTGTCATCAACTAAGTATCTTCATCTCTTTGGGACAGATAATTGCCATCATTCACTCATCCTCTGAGTAAAGACAATTCTTCTCAAGTAAATTTTAAAAAGATGAGCTTTCTTTCTGAGATTCTGGCCTAGAATTCTAGACCATCCAGCTAGGAGTAACACACAATGAGCATATCCCTTTCAATTCCCTAATAATTTTATATGTTACAAAATAATCATCTCATATTCTTCAAACATTGAGGGAGTATGGACTGATTATATTTAACCACACCTTGCAAACCAACCCTCACTCCACTGGAATCAATTGAAAGAAAATGTGTTGCTCCCTTTTAGACAACCAAGTATAGTTCAACAGGGGCGATATGTTTGTTGCAAGGAACACCAGTCATTTCCTTTGTAGGCCCTCGGCAGGAAATGTAACTAGACTTTAGAGATACCGGGCGGAAACAGGCTATTTGGCACACCAAGTCAGCGCCGACCAACGATCATCCCATACACTAGCAGTATCCTCCACACGAGGGACAATTTACAATTTTTTTTACCAAAGCCAATTAACCGACAAACCCGTAGCCGTATGTCTTTAGAGTGTGGGAGGAAATTGGAGTACCCAGAGACACCCCACGCGGTCAGAAGGAGAATGTACAAACTCCATACAGACAGCACCCATAGTCAGGATCAAACCTGGGTCTCTGGCGCAGTAAGGCTGCAACTCTACCACTGTGCCAACATGCTGTCCTAATTTATATGGGCATCTTGTTCACCATGGATATTTGGCCAAACGGCCTGCACTATTTCTGTTTCAGATTCTCAAAAGTACAATTGATTGCCATTATTTTTTAATATGTTCTTTGCATCTTTTGCTACAAAGACAATCAGAAAATGTTTGTTTTAACATCTTAGTGCTTTAATTAGGGGATTAAAGTGCCCTATCATGGTTCTTCTCTTTCTCAACATCATTTAGTTTAGGGAAGTTTAACTCACACCTTTTGTTCAGTTGTGAAATATTTTCACATTATTTGTATAGTTTTGTTTGTTAATTTTATTTACTATGCCACCACACTTTATCAATTTATAAGGTCATAAGGTCATAAGGGATAGGAGCAGAATTGAGCCATTCAGCCCATCAAGTCCACCATTCAATCAAGGCTAATCCATCTCTTCCTCCAAACCCCATTCTCCTGCCTTCTCCCCATAACCCCCGACACCCGCACTAATCAAGAATCTTTCTATCTCTGCCTTAAAAATATACGTTGGTTTGGCCTCCACAGCCTTCTTGATTTTTCTTCAAGTCAACCCCTTTCTGGGGGTCCTGTTTGTGTTTGGCAATGGAGGAAATGTTCTTTTACTCTTTCAACCTGTCCCCTCATTGTTATTCTCAAAGCTAATGGAGAATGTTACTACTTCATCGTAAAGCCTCAACAGGTGCTCCTGATCCTGCATATATTTATGTAACTTTTACATTTTGAGTGTATGCAATTCAGAAAGTTATTAATATTTAGATACTAAATGAATAAAGATGTTGATGATGTAGAATGTAAGATCTCAAATGCTAGAGTAGATTCAAGACCATCTACTATCAATAAGATCTTATTATTGAAATGCTTGATAGATACAGTATGTAAACAGGTCCTTCAACCCACTGTCCACACCAACCATTAATCACCCATTCAGACTAGTTCCATGTTATCTCACTTTATCATTCACTCCCTACACACTAGAACCAATTTATGTGGGCCAATAGTAAGATTAAACAAGAACTTACCAGTTTGAAGTTTGATCTTGATTTTATGAGGAGTTACGTTGGTGATTATGTGAAGACCCGCCTGGCCGCATGCGCACCAATCTTCAAAGCAGTGGTATGAAATCACAAATAACAACACCGAAGTGACATAGTAAGATGAGTGACTCGAGAACTACCACATGATCCTTTATGAGAGAGGGTTGGGCGTGGCGGGCACGTAATCACCAACTCCTCATAAAATCAAGATCAAACTTCAAACTGGTAAATTCTCGTTTAATCTTACTATTTTACTTCGGAGTCAGGTGAGTGATTCCGTGAAGAGTTCAAAGCTTTGTGATTTCATGCCGAAGATTACAAATCTCGGCATCCCACAGCATTGATTGACTCGAATGAGAAATTAATGCATTAGTAGTAACATTGCATTTAATGCAGTAATAAGGTTTATTTAAAAAAAGATAAACAAACAACAGTACCCCTTAATCCCAGGGCACTTAAACAGAACTTAAAATGGCTTTGGCAAACAGTCCTGGATCGACAATCAGCCGATGATAGAAATTCTGAAACAACAGCTCATTTGCCCATCGGCGGCCGATGGGCATGTCCCTCGCTTTGGCCGCTGACATAGCTGCTGCACTAGTGGAATGAAATGTAAACACATCAGTGTTAATACCTGCATCAATCAAGACTTGTTTCAGTCATCTCAAAATAGCGTTAACTGACACTCTCTTATGTGGTTTTTTATAACTGATAAACAATCTTGTCTCCATGTTACGTAAGCCCTCTGAAGCTGCAATGTATTGTATCAGATGCCTTTTTACGCACAAGGATGGATCTGTGGGATATGCTGAAAATGCTATTTTGAACACTGTGACACCTGGCCTGCTTTGTTTGAGGAGGTCATCAATGTAAAACGTAACATTGTCCGCGGCAGTTTCCATTCTATCTAACTGTAATTTCTGTAACGTCTGTACCCTTTGTGCTGAAACCAATGCCATAAGCATGGCCACCTTCATGGTTATTTTGGTCAAAGACAAAGATGAGACAGGAAACCACTCACGTAGTATTCTGAGGACCATACTCACATCCCAAATAGCATAATGCTATTGTTAGAACAATGCTTTTGTTAGAACAATAAGGCTTGAGCCCATAAAATGCTCCAAAAAGTTCTAAATGGTTTATTCCCCATGTCTGCAGAAGCAAAGCTTCTTCCATACTCCATCTTCCTCCACAACTTGAAATTGTATCCGTGGCACCCCACCCGAGTGCCAGTCTCCGTCTTTAAGACCATGGAAGGTTGTTCTAGTATCACTGTGCTGAAACTACTGGAGACATGTTGGATCCACCATAAAATATCAGTAATTGCTTCTGCTGATAATTGCATGGGCCTATCGTAATGACCCAATTGTACCCTGAGTGCCTGTTCCTTTGCTCTTTGTAATTGCTGATAATGCAAAGGCCCAAATTGGACTGCTGGAAAGGCTGCTACCATTTTCCCAAGCAGCCTTGCCACTTGTCTAATTGAAGGTTGATGTTTTTTTAAAAGCTTTATACAATCTTCAATTAGCTCTACACCTATCTCCCTGGGCAAGGTAATTACCATTTTAAAAGAGTCAATTGTGAACCCCAAATAATCAATTGTGGTAATTGGTGTCAATTTAGATTTTTCCAAATGAATTACAAACCCCAGTTTTTCAAGTGTGAATTTGACCTCTGTTTGTGAAAAATAAAGTGTTCTGCTAGGAACACGTTGGAGAGGTAAATCACCATTTGGAATGAATTCAATCCGAAACCATTGAATCAGCCTGACAAACAGATCTGCAGTAAGCTGCTTCCATTAATCATAAAAAAGCCATAATCTACCACCAACTTTTTTCTGTGTTACATTTAATATGTTTTTTATGAGAACCAGGTCCACGTACCTCTCTGGTAATTGGTGCACCCTGCTGACTCCAGCCTCTGGCAGTGGCCCCCATGGTTGCTCGTGCTCCAGCTGAAGGGTACCATCTGCGCCCCTGTGCTGAGGACCGACTTGTCCCTGGTGTAGCCCCGGATGCTGAGGTGGTTCTGTAAGGATACTTTCTCTTCAGCGGTCTGCCAGGCATCATTGGTCTCATCAGGCTCATTGTTTTTGCGTCTTCATTTATTTATTTGACCTGCTTGGTAAGATCTGCGCCAAACAGCAGATCAGGTGGTTGGTTATTTGTTGGCTTACAAAGCACAGCATATCTGGGATTAATGGTGGGTCTAATAGCCCTTTTCCTAAGACAATTGATCTCAAAATGAGTGTTACATAGCAATCCTAGAGCCTCTTGGTGTGTTCTGGTCACATAACCACCATTGTTCTTGCGAACGCCGTAATGCCAGCAGCCAATAATTTTAGGATCCTCTGCATTTTAATCTCTTGACTTCGCGTGCCAGGTCCCTTTTGACCCCATATAACCTGATTCACAGTTGGAAATTTTAACAACTCACAGTTACTTGGAGGCTCATGTTTTATGGCTGTCTCATCCATAGTAAGCTCCTGGAGCTGATGAGAATGTAATTTATTGTGGTAGCCAGCTCTTCACCTAGCAGCTCCCCTGCTCCTCATGGGACAGCAAACGGTAGTGCCAGTGGTGGAACATCTGGTAACTCCACTGTTTCTCCTGGCTGAACTTCCCCATCAGATTCGGGCTCAGGACTGGTCTGACCCATTGCACTCCCTTCAAAAGTAAAAGGGTTATCTGGCAGCACTGTTGCTGCTGGCGTGTCTTTCTCTGAGTGCTGACACTTCTTCTCTTGGAGTGAAGTTCTCTGGAGGACTGTATGCAACAACTCCTCTACTTGGGATAGGTGTGAACACACTCTATCCAGCCCCGGTGAGGAATCATTCCCGGACTCCGAGGGCCTAGCACACTTTTCAGGTGCCTTGCGCCCTAATGGCGATGGCTCTGTACCGTGTAGCACTAAGTCTGCAGTCACTAATTCTGTATCCAGCAACTGAACAGGCGTAGAGGCAAGGTTTCCACGCCTGAGCTGCCGTGGCTAGTTGTGACTCGCCGCTTTCCCTTTCCTGTTTTTTCCATGCTAGCGATCGGTAGATAGCGTACCGGCCAGCACGGACTTGAACTCCAGTGCAAGTTTGGACTTACCTGGATACATACCGCTGGAGGAGCTCTGTTCCTCATAATCTCCGTGCGTCAATGCGGCTGACGTACTGGGTGCGCATGCGGCCTGGTGGGTCTTCATGGAATGACTCACGTGACTCCAAAGTAAAATTAACCTACTAACTGGCACATCTTTTGGATATGGGATGAACCCGAACTTCCGGAAGGAAACTCATAGGGTTACAGAGAGAACATGCAAGCGCTTTACAGACAACACATGTGGTAGGATTGAACCACATGTGGTAGGGTTTCACATGCCTGTGTTTCACCAATATCCCTCTAAACCTTTCCTATCCGTGTTGCTGACCAAATGAATATCAAATGAATATCAAACTGTTGTTATTGGACTTACCTCAATCACTTCCATATACAAATCACCCTCTTTGTGGACAAATGTGCCCCTCAGGTGCCTAGTAAATCTTTCACCTCTCACATTGAACCACCTTAAACCCTCTGGTTCTTGATTCCCCAATCCTGGGAAAAACACTATGCAATGCACCTCAAGATTTTAATCATTTCTGTAAAATCGCCTTTCGGTCTCGAACTACGAAAGTCGTAGCCTGCCCAACCTCTCCCTTTAATTTGGTCCCTTGAGTCCATGGCAATATATTAAAAAAATCTTATCTGCACACTTGAGAGAAGGAATGGGTGACGTTTCGGGTAAAGATCCTTCATCTGAAGAAGGGTCTTGACCCAAAACATCACCCATTCTTCCTCTCCAGAGATGCATTTCTGCTGAGTTATTCCAGCATTTTGTGTCTATCTTTGGTTTAAACTAGCAACTGCATTTCCTTCCTACACATTTTATCTGCATTCTTTTCAACTTCATTTTTTTGGCCACTGTCCTGCCTGACCTGAAAATCAACAAATATAAACTTCTCAATTATAACTCGACAAGCATAATTTTTCATAGAAAACAGAAATTAGGCAAAAAATAATTTATTCAGATATAAATATGAACAACAATAACATCAATTTTACAATATAAAAAATATTTCCACATTATCATTTAAAACAAAAACCATTGGACTAATTCCTTACAAGAATCTCAATGAGAGGATCGCATAATAAATAAATAAATACTATATCATTTTTGATTATTACATTCTTTTGAAAAGATCATAAAAAAACAACATATTCAATTAATCTCATCAATTAATTTGAAAATATCGTAAGCATTTGAATTGAATCAAATCGCTGATTAATTAACCTGTTGGTGTAGCATGCTGTAACGTTTCTCTTTCAAGGTTTTTCAGTCTGACCAAAGTCCAATGTTATCTTGGGTTTAAGTGACGTCTGCCCCGGCTGTTTCTGTTAATGACTTGTAAAAGGTCAGTGAACCTTGTCAGGAACTCTCGAGACCTCACTTTCGCCACTTCAGGCTGCCGGCAGTCTATTCTTGACTAAAATGTATTTGAAATGTATGATCAGTGGAAAGAAAATTCAAAATGGTGATTCTGAAAGAAGATATTCTAAAGAGATGTGACATACCGAGTTTCCCTTTTCTACTTCTAAGTTTGACAGGATGCGTTCCATAACAATGCTGAGTTCACCACGATTGCCATTCGACACATTGACTTTCTTCAATCCTTCGTGGAAAATGCCAAGAACACCATTACTACATCCAATATCCTAATGGAAAAAGCAACAGTGAATTGGTTTTAGCGCATTAATTGTTTACCTTTAAATGTGTGCTTTTGTCTATCGGGACTCTGCTGTAAATCATCTACTTGTGATATTAACTTAATTGTTCCCTCTCTGTTAGCACAGCCTGACCCACTAAGCAATCATTCAGTCCTGAATTTCGCAATATACTAACCATATAACCATATAACCATATAACAATTACAGCACGGAAACAGGCCTTCTCGGCCTTTCCAGTCTGTGCCGACCATTTATTTTCCCCTAGTCCCATCTACCTGCACTCAGACCATACCCCTCCATTCCCTTCCCGTCCATATACCTATCCACTTTACTTTTAAATGTTAAAATCGATCCTGCCTCCACCACTTCTGCAGGAAGATCATTCCACACAGCCACCACTCTCTGAGTAAAGAAGTTCCCCCTCATGTTACCCCCAAACTTCTGTCCCTTAATTCCCATGTCATGCCCTCCTGTTTGAATCTTTCCTACCCTCAATGGGAAAAGCTTATCCACGTCAACTCTGTCTATCCCTTTCATCATTTTAAAGACCTCAATCGAGTCCCCCCTTAACCTTCTGCGCTCCAAAGAATAAAGACCTAACTTGTTCAACCGTTCTCTGTAACTTAGTTGCTGGAACCCAGGCAACATTCTAGTAAATCTCCTCTGTACTCTCTCTATTTTGTTGACATCCTTCCTATAATTAGGCGACCAAAATTGTACACCATACTCCAGAATTGGTCTTACCAATGCATTGTACAATTTTAACATGACTTCCCTACTCCTATATTCAATGCTCTGATTTATAAAGGCCAGCACATCAAAAGCTTTCTTTACCACCCTATCTACATGTGATTCCGCCTTCAGGGAACTATGCACAGTTATTCCTAGATCCCTCTGTTCCACAGCATTCCTCAATTCCCTACCATTTACCATGAACGTCCTATTTTGATTTGTCCTGCCAAGATGTAGCACATCACACTTATCAGCATTAAACTCCATCTGCCATCTTTCAGCCCACTCTTCCAAATGGCCCAAATCTCTCTGTAGACTTTGAAAATCTACTTCATTATCCACAGCACCCCCTATCTTAGTATCATCTGCATTTACTGCATTAGTATCATATTACATTTCTTTGTATTAGTACCCTCCACCTATTGACGAATGATTTTTAAGAAGTCCAAAGTGTCGGAAGTTAAACCGGGATGGGACATATGCAGTAAATGGTAGGATGCTGGAGAGTGTTGTAGAATAGGCAGACTTGGGAGTACAGGTTAATTGTCCCATGAAACTGGCAAAAACTGATAAACAGAAGACATGTTGGGCTGCGGAATACTAGATGGGCCATGTGACTGGATGCAGGAGGCCCAGCAAGCTGCGGCCTATAGGGGAAAGCCGGCATGCCATCCCCCGAAGGTCAGAGACTAGACAGGAGGGAGCTGGCGACGATGAACATGAGGAGCAAGGCCAGTAGGCGAGCGAACAGGGGTCTTGTCTTCCACACCCTCAACGTCAGCTACGGGAGATACCTCTGGGGTCACAAAGGCAGATGGGCAAGGACAAGGACATGGGTTCACTGGATGATCCAGATAAAGGTGACAGCTGGAGGCATGCCCCAGCCTGGGATTCAAATGGTTCAGGCTATGCTCCATAAGAACTAGAATGCAGACCGGACTGGACATCAGAATGGCACCAAAACGTAGCTTCTCTTGCATGCCGTCTCAATGAAGTGTTTATATACACACTTAGCTAATCAAGGATTGTGCTTAGGTCTGGCAATACATTACTGAACTACTCAATTTCACTGTGCAGTTGCATATGTGACAATAAAGCACCATTGACTAAATGTATGCATTGATTGTGAGACAAACATTGGGAGTACCATAATCTGTTCTGGTCATTGGCAGGATTCCATTAAGCCAGAGAAGGTTGCAGAAAATATTCACGGGGATCTTACTAGGACAGGAGGGATTGAGTTGCAAGGAGATGCCAGATAGGCTGGGACTTTTTTCCTTGAAGCAAAGGAGCCTGAAGGATGACCTTATTGAGGTATAAAAAACTATGAGGGGTACAGGTAAGGTGTATCGTCACAATCTTTATTTCTCAGAGTCATGGAATCTAAAACTAGAGGGAATATATTTAAGGTGAGAATGTAAAGTTTGAAAAAGAACCTGAGTAGCAATTTCTTCCACACACAGGGTGGTGGGTACGTATTAATATTGTCACGAGTATTGAAATACAGTGAAAAAAATGCTATCCAGAAAGATCATACCATACATGAAAACTTCTGGTAGTGCAAAAAAGAAAATAAACAGAGTGCAGTGTTATGGTTACAGAGAAAGTGCAGATTATAAAATGTGCAAGGGCTGCAAAGTGGTAGATTGGAAGATCAGGATCATATAGATATGAGAGGTCCACCAGAGAATCAAGTATGTGGAATGAGCTGCCAGAAGAAGCTGCAGAAATGGATACAATGCAACTGTTTAAATGTTGAAAGAACTTAAAATACATTTGGACAGGTATCTGAAAAGAAAAGATTGAGAAGGCAGGTGGGACTAGCTCAGATGGAGAGCTTGGTTAGAAAGGACATGTGTTGGGCCGAAGGGTTTGTTTCTGTGCTGTATAATTATTTAATGTTTTGACATTATGACCTCTACAGAGTTACAGCTAAACCTCATGGCAATGCTGGTTCTATCCTATAATGGATCTACCCTTTGTCTTACTGATCCCCTACCCTGCTACTTTCTTTTCTGTAAACTTACTTGACTTTCTCTCTTGTTCATTTTTGATGAAGAGCTTTTAATTTGAAAGCTAACTGTCCCTCCTTCTACAGATGCTGCCTGACCAGCTGAGTGTTTCCAGAATGTTCTATTTTTATTTCAACTTTCCACCATCTGCAGCACTTTTGTTTTCATTTACATGTTTAGTTCTATGTTTGCTTTCTTATGAATATATGAATGGTGAAGTGTACTGTTAATGGAATTTAGCATGTACATTGAAGTAATAGTTGGAAGATGATTCCAGGATCATACTGGAAATCAACCCAGCTCAAGTAAAAAATCGGAGATTTATAGACTGGATAGGACCTCAGTCCTATACTATAGGGAGAGTTTTTAATGCAATCTGAATCAAACATAATTGGAAGGATATGTAGGCTTTAGAGATAGTTCCAAAAAGATAAATGTATTTGGTTTCATAAGTGATCGGAGCAGAATTAGGCAATTTGGCCCATCAATTCTACTCCGTCATTCAATCATGGCTGATCTATCTCTCCTTCCTCACCCCATTCTCCTCCCTTCTCCCCATAACACCTGACCCCCATATGGTTTGCAGTGCAGATAGAGTAGACAGTCAGAATCTTTCTTCCCACAGTGGAAATGTCAAAGGCTGGAGGGTACAGCCATAAGATGAGTGATGCAAATTTAAAAAGAGATGTATGAGGCAAGATTTTTAGTATCTGGTGAGTATCTGGAACACACTGCCAGGGGTGATGGTGGAGGCAGATACGATAGATGCATTTAAGAGACTTTTAGATTAGTACATAGATATGTAGAGAGTGGTGAGATATGGATCGCCAGCAGGCAGAAAAGATTAGCTTATCTTGGCATTATGTTTATGCTCTTTGGCACACAGACATTGTGGGCCAAAGAACAGGTTCCTGTGCTGTATCTTTATATGTGCTATATGCTATGTTCCATAGGACTATAGTTAGAAGAATAGATTGGAGAAGCAGGGATGTTTTTCTGTAGAAAAGGCTGAAAGAGATCTGGCAGAAGTATATAAAACATTGAGGTGTCTGGACAGAGTAGATAGTTGGAAAGTATTCCATTTGGAGAGGTCAAGGACTATAAGTGACAAGTACAAAATAGGAAGAGAAGTAAGAATGGTAAATAAAATGTACAAGTCAAACTTTTTCTGTGCAGCTTATGGTTGCAATCTGCAATGCACCACTTGCAGATGGTGCCAAGTTTATTTGAGGTCTTCACATAGGTGCTGGGTGAATATATTGGTGGACAGAAATTTACAAGGCAAAATAGGGCATGGGATTGGAACTAGTGAGTTGCTCCATTTGAAGGCAGTCTGGCCATGATGGAGTGGCATGCAGAACATGATGTGGTGCTTCCACCACCACCCACTAGACCATGTTCCAGGCACCCACCAACCTCTGGAAAGTTTTTTTATATAGAGGGTGGTGGATGATGGGAACTTGCTGCCAGTGTTGGAGATGGAGACAGATACAATGGTAGATTTAAGAGAAGATTTTAAATAGGCATATGGATATCCAGGGAATGGAGGGATCTGAATCACGTGCAGGCAGATGAGATTAGTTTATCTTGGCATCATGTTCAGCATGGGATGGTGGGTCGAAGGGCTTGTCCCTCTGCTGTACTGTTGTTCTATGTTCTATGATTGGTCTCCTACTGTGCTGGAACCATCCCATATTCCATGATAGATCAAGCAAGGAAGATAACCCTAATTTTGCAAAGTCCAGCTCCCTGAAAATGCTTTCCCCTCTCTTGCCCTCTGACCTGATTTTTTTTTAACTTATTAGGCATCATGTAAATTCCTTTCTGAAAATTATTATTGAATCTAGTTTCATCGCCTTTTCGGGCATGCGTTTAAATTAACCATGATAAAAATATTTCACCGGTTTATTTTTTCCAATATTTTGGATTTCTGCCTCTCACTTCTGCATCTCCTGATTGCCTCTTAGGGACAGTAGAATGTGCTTTACACTGGGATGCCTTAAATAAAGACCCACTACCATTTTCTCAGGGCTAGTAAATAAATTAAAGTCCTCAGTCCAAAGAAAATCTTCATTTTTCACAATACTGTAATTAATTTTAAAAATAACTTACCAGGTTAATCCTTGGTGTGTCCATATTTCTTGGAAGTGCCTAAAAAGAATGAGATTTATTTATATTTAGGTCTTACAAAAGGGAGTGATGGCCGAGGAAGTGTGGGGAGAAGTTTGGGCACTTCTCAGCCTTCATCGTGAATTATTAGATAACACAGGAGAAGGTGGGTTGGATCTGTACGGCACTATGACCTCTGTACGGTCGGCTGCAGAGTTTCAGCTGAGGGTGGAGTTCCTGATCACAGCTGTCAAAGTGCGGGGAGGTGCAGAGTTAAAGCCAGACACTCCCCCTCAGGAAAGGAGGCAAAAACCAGGACGACAACTCACTAAGTTTGCTCTTGTACTCTAAAAGTGGACCCTGGGGAGAGACTGCAGACAACATCTTCTGCCTGATCTCCTGGCTAAAGACATACTCTCACCAGTGACAAATGCAGGGTGTAATCAATCAAATAAACTGCTGAAAATATGCCTCATGACGTTTGAATAGCTATTAAACAAAAAAAAATGCTGTCAATAACAACTGAACTTACCTTTAAAATCTTATCTTTGTTGGCTCGAATGTCCTGTAAAATCTCTGTAATCCTTGAAGAAGCATGGCCACAATAGTTACAATAACTAAACAAAATCAATACGTACAGACAGATCATCTTGCCACAATGTTCAAAAGATGCTGGATAAGTACTAGTTCCACACAGTTGTTATTACTAGTATACACACACGTGTAATTCAATTTATAAACAAAATGCAGGAATAGTACTATTGTTTTGCTGTTGGTGGAGTGGGTGGGGAATGCCACTTACGGTTATTAAGTGTTTTCATTTCTCATAGCTATTGCAACCCTGTTTGTGCGCTGTTTCCGCTGAGAAAAAAAATGCTTAGTCTGGAGAACACAGGATTTTCTGAAGCAGAGTAGTTCCTAATTTTGTTGACACTAAAGTTCCTGCTTTCACGGCATTACCAAGGTTACCACCGGCATTGGTATCTGCTGTGATTTATCTCCCATGCATTTTTCCATGAACTCTCTGCTGCACCCTGCTGCTTCTCCACTTTTCTCCGTGCACACACCAATTTCTCTGATGTATTCTACACTGAGGTGACAGTTTGTTTAAACAAGTGTGCCGCTCTTCAGGAATTGAGAATTACTGAAGTTTATATTATCTAAATGGTGTCGTTGGGAAAAGGGGAAGTACAACGGGATCTGGGGGTCCTGAAAGTCGATGATTCAGTCGATGAAAGTAAGCATGCAGGTACAGCAGGCAGTGAAGAAAGCGAATGGCATGTTGGCCTTCATAACGAGAGGAGTTGACTATAGGAGCAAAGAGGTCCTTCTGCAGTTGTACAGGGCCCTAGTGAGACCACACCTGGAGTATTGTGTGCAGTTTTGGTGTCCGAAATTTGAGGAAGGACATTCTTGCTATTGAGGGAGTGCAGCATAGGTTCACAAGGTTAATTCCCGGGATGGTGGGACTGTCATATGCTGAGAGAATGGAGCAGCTGGGCTTGTATACTTTGGAATTTAGAAGGATGAGAGGTCATCTTATTGAAACATATAAGATTATTAAGGGTTTGGATACGCTAGAGGCAGGAAACATGTTCCCGATGTTGGGGGAGTCCAGACCAGGGGCCACAGTTTAAGAATAAGGGGTAAGCCCTTTAGAACGGAGATGAGAACACACTTTGTCCACACAGAGAGTTGTGAGTGTGGGATTCTCTGCCTCAGAGGGCGGTGGAGGTCGGTTCAATGTATACTTTCAAGAGAGAGCTAGATAGGGCTCTTAAAGACAACGGAGTCAGGGGATATGGGGAGAAGGCAGGAACGGGGTACTGATTGTGGATGATCAGCCATGATCACATTGAATGGCTGTGCTGGCTCGAAATGCCGAATGGCCTACTCCTGCACCTATTATCTATTGTCTAATATCTATAAGGAATCGTTGAATGAATCGTTGACCCTCACAATGCATGTGGATGGGAGGGCAGTTTACTTGATTCCATCTCCAGGCTGATTATTGACGCTGTTGATTGTCCTGTAGAGAAGTTCACGTTGACTAGGTTTGTGACTTTGATTTAGGAATCTCCATTTGAAAACTATCTGTCTGCTAGTCATTGGTTGTGCAATCAATGCTTCCACCCTCCACTCAACATGGAGATGTTCTGCTAAGTTGTCCCTCTGGTGGCTTTCCTCTTGTGCCTGATGTTTTGCCCTTTCCACCGGCTAGCCATCAGTCTCCAGATCTGTGTGTCATCCTTGTTCTGACACTGACCCATGCCTTTGGATTGCAAGAGTGTAGAGCAAGCAATGTTGAAGTCACTACACCTGACTGTCCCAGGTTGTCCCAGTCTGGAACAGGTACCAGAATCTCATTTCCAAATGGACCTGTGACGTTTCCCACAGCAATGTAATGCAGCACTTGTTGCAGGGTCTATGTATTAATGAGGAGAAGGGAGAGTAGATGGTTGTCTCTGTTCTCTGAGATCTATTTCTCCATTGCTTGCAGAGAAAATATTTGGCAGTGCATTCCCCCTAAAGATTAAGGCATTGTGTTTCCAGAAGCATGGCATCCATTGACAGGATGATTCACACCTACCTGCCTTTTGAGGAGAAGGTGTCTAAAGCCTAACATAGAACTATACAGAATGGACTAAGCCCATCGGCCACCAATATCTGTGCCAAACATGATGCCAAGCCTAACTCTTATCTGCCTGCACATAACCAATATCCTTCCATTCTTTGGGAGAGCTTGAGCATAGCCTTAGTGGGAAACCAGCAATGCTGACAAATGTCAGAGCCCAACATGACACCTGCACCGCACCATAATGAAAGCTGATGATATCACATATTTATTAAGTGTTGCTGAATGGTCCCTTGATGCTGTAGTGTCAGTGTATGGGGGGGGGGGGGGGGGGGGGGAGGGGGGGGGAATTGGCAAACTTGGAAAGATCAGCGGATGGAGAATCTGAGTCAAAGTGGCCTTGAGATCAGTGTGGGCTGTAGAGCCTGTCCAAGACCTTGTCCTGTAGAACGGTACATATCTCAACAATGACAAATTGATTATCATTCATTTCTCAGTGCTAACATATTGCACATTATGGTTGGGAGGAGAGGCTTGAAAATGTTGACAGCATGAAGAGAGGATATATTGTTTGCACTTTCAACAGGTTTTCTCCGGTAATTGCATTTAAGAGATTTTCGGATAGGCACGTGGATATGCAGGGGAATTAAGGGATATGGATTTTGGCAGGCAGATTATAAGTTAGCTTTGGTATCATGTTCGGCACAGACATTGTGAGTGAAGGGCCTAGTCCCGTGCCTACTGTTCTATGTTCAACTTTAGAGATACTGTGTGGAAGCAGGTCCTTTGACTATGAGTCCATGTCGATCAGCGATCACACCGTACACTAACCTACACACCCTCGCGTCAATTTTACAATTTACTGAAGCCAATTAATCGTCTAACCTATATGTCTTTGGAGTGTGAGGGGAAACCAGAGCACCCGGTGAAAACCTACACGATCGCAGGGAGAACGTACAAATTACGTACAGACAGCACCCGTAGTCAGGATTGAACCCGGATCTCTGATGCTGTAAGACATCAACTCTGTCACCCATGTTCTGTGGAATGAGTCCGTTCCTTCAGTGTTCCAAGGTGGTTGGTCACCTGCCCTTAATCCATACTAGTTCTTCCACTATAGCACCCGCTGTAGTCTTCCACTGAGAGACTAGCTCTGATCTTCTGCCATATTGCAGTGTGAGATGCAGGAACATGGTTGCACTCACAGTATGTCTCTGGCCACCAGTGAGACCCAAATTCAAGGTCCATTGGCTGCCAAGGTAATCATGGAAATTGAATATTTGTGATCGTTTTTGATATTCACAAACACTCAAAATGTCATGAGGCACATTTAAGTACAAAAATAAAGCGAAATGATCCCAGGAATGATTGGGTTAACATATGATGAGCTTTTGACGGCATTGGGCCTGTACTCGCTGGAGTTTAGAAGGATGAGGGGGGACCTCATTGAAACTTATCAAATAATGAAAGGACTGTATAGAGTGGATGTGGAGAGGATGTTTTCACTAGTGGAAGAGTCTAGGACCAGAAGCCGTAGCCTCAGAATAAAAGGGCATACTAGATAAGAGATGAGGAGGGATATCTTTAGTCAGATGGTGGTGAATCTGTGGAATTAATTGCCACAGAAGGCTGTTAAGTCCAAGTCAATGGATATTTTTAAGGTAGAGATTCTTGGTTAGTACAGGTGTCGGAGGTTTTGGGAAAAAGGCAGAGAAAGCTCAATTTAGAACAACTACATTAAATAAAACTTCCTACTTGCTTTCTTCCCGCTGATTTTAATCGGGCAGCTGTATTTAACCTAACATTAGCTCAGTGAGTTGTCAATGAAGGCTGAGGGTTGGGTTATTTGCAAGGTATCGAAGCAGCACAGTGCAACCTCAATGCAGGTAACTGCGTGGAAGCTGAAATCAGTGGCTTAGTGTCACACCAGCTGTGAATGGCACAACTGCTGCAGCGGAAAGCATCTAAACCTCAGGCTAAGCACTCATGTCAAGGCTGAAGATCTGTCTACTCTGCTGAACATTCAGCCTTTGTAAACAAGCATTTTCTTATTGTAGTTTTTAAATTTAGTTTAGTTTAGTTTAGAGATACAGCATGAAAACAGGTGATTCAGTCTATCGAGTCCACACTGACCATTGATCACCCATACACTAGTTCTATTCTACACACTAGGGACAATTTACAGAAGCCAATTAACCTACAAACCCAGACGTCTTTGGAGTGTGGGAAAAACCGGAGCACCAGGAGAAATCCCACACGGTCACAGGGAGAACATGGAAACTCCCAACAGACAGCACCCATAGTCAGGGTCGAACATGGGTCTCTGGTGCTGTGAGGCAGCAACTCTACTGCTTCAACACTGTACTTTAATAACAGAGAAATGTAATTAAACCTCTCAGGGAGAAAATCAGCCTTTCGTCACCTGGTTACACGAATGGACGACAACGGTTTGTAAATACAAAATATGTTTCATTTGCATAACATTTTTCCCCATGAAATAATTCAAGTCAATAATTCATTTATGAAGTGTACCATCGTTCAGTGGAGGAAGGGGACCCAGCAAGTTTTAATAATGAGATGAATGAGTGATTGATCATTTTTCAGAGTGTTGATACTGAAGGAATGAACACTGAAAAACAGCAGAAACAAGGAACTGCAGATGCAGGTTTAGAACCGAAGACACAAAGTAATGGAACTCATGCGGTGGGTTAGGCCGCATCGCTGGAGAACATGGATAGGTGATGTTTGTAGTTGGAACCCTTCATCAGTCTAATGAAGGTTCCCTACTCGAAATGCCACTTATGCATGTTCTTCAGGTTTGCTGCCTAATCCACTGAGTTCCTGAAAAACTGTATCTTATTTCAATGTGGCTCTGGGATTTTATGGAAACAGAACTTCAGCTGAATATCTTATCCAAAAGAACAGTCTAGCTGATGAGACTGTAACTTTTCATTTCACAGATGAGTCACAAAATGAATCAGAGTATTCACCGGCTTCCTGTTTCATTTTTCAGAGGCATGAGAATTTATGCCAATGATGTCAACTGTTGCCCGCTTTTAGATGCTGGGAAATACAGGGGTGTATTTGGATTGCTGAGGCATTCTGCAATGATGATATCATGATGTGATAACCCACGGCGACTTGACATATCTTTTGGAGGGTAGAGGACCACAAAGATGGAAAATGTTGACAGAGCAATGGATCATACCTTGGGGAAGGGTTTCCTTTTTAAATATTGAGTGTAGTTTCATACTTATGACGTTCCCTGCACGCCGCGGCCAGCAACAGGTCCCGGTGAGTCGCGGCAGCAAACAGCAAGTCTTGCACGCCCACTGCAGAACTAGAAATCCCCCCAGAGAGGGAAGCCCAGCAAGCCCGGCCCCTGCTCACCCCTGAAGACCAGGAATCAGAAAGGAGGGTGGAAGGAGACAGCGGCAGATGCTGGGCTAGAGGCCCAGTAAGAAGAACTGGGGGGGAGGGGGGGGGGGGGGTCTTACCTTCCGAGCCTTCAAGGTCAGCTGTAAAAAGTGCCCCCTGAGGAACAAGGGCTGAAGTAGGTGTGCAAGGAGAGGAACGACGGATCGCGGGACAAGCGGTATAGGAGGCGTCTTTTGACCTTTGTGGTCATGTGGGACTGTGAAAAGGTGTCAAAATGGCACCTCTTGCTTTACATTCTGGGATTGTGCTAATGTATTCTGATAGTTTTGCTGCGCTATGCCAAAAAGGTATTTCACTGTACTTTGGTACACACGATAATAAAGAAACCATTGAACCATTCTACACAGTCACGATATATTTGTTGGTATTTGTGACTGCTTCGATTTTTCTTGTGAATGTGATTGAGTCGAAACATTTGAGGTGAGGAGCCTCTAAACAAATTAATTCTGTCACTTGATAGATCTATGACATTACAGCACACAGGTATGATATTTTAGCAATGTAGCTTTAATAAATAATTATATAAAAGATGCAACAAATATTATGATCCATAAATGAAACAATATCTTTCCCAATTCCTAAACAAAAAATGCAAAAATTATATTAGATCTCATATGTAATTTTCCATCCCGGTACAGAGTTTGGCGGTGGTTAATGTAGGCTTGACTTTTGAATATTTGCGCCTTTGAATCATAAGCAGAAAGTCCTTAAACAGTTCCAGGAATTTTGTTCGGTCCACTGTTTCATTTAGACACTTAGAGTTTTCTATCTGTAAAAGAGACATCAGTCAAGAGATAATTGTCCAGATACTGGATTGCATAACCAATGATTTATGGTCAATTTACATTAATCCGACAATTGCTATTTTGGAATATTCATTATCTGACACTCATTTTTGAGAAGTAGATCATTACTCAGTAAGGTGGCTTCAATGTTTTAAAAATTGTCACAGAATCAAAACATTCATTCTTTCTGGAGAGACTGTCTATGGCCATGTCTGCATAAGGAGGTCGACTCCAGCTGAAAGACGATCTCACATCATACAGCCATCATGATGTCTACAGCATAGACAAAATGGAACTTTCTTATAGACTGGTCCAATGCACGATTGGTTTTCCGCATTAAGTGGAATCAAATGCAAAGATTGCATTGCTGCTACTCTTTGCATCAATGAAGATGGTAGCCACAACCTTAAACTTCCAGTTGTAACCTAAGTTTGTTACCGCCGAGATCATAAAATTCAATAATCCAACAAGCTTGATAATCCAACATTTACAAGGCATGTCAGAATAAAAGGAATAGACTGTACTTAGCATAATTGAATCCCAAAACAAAGCAAGCTCCAGTAAATTATGCCAGCTGCCATTTACAAAATTGGAATAGTCACTTCCAATGGGGATCCATGTTATCGTATGTGGTGTTGGCTCAATGTCATACATGCATAAAATAATATAAGATATCTGATGCCTTCAGGAAATGGAAATCTGATGCCTTCAGGAAATGAACTGCAGATACTAGATCCAGACGATGACTGCAAATAGGCACCACAAGAAATTGAGCTCGATTATTGACCCATGTTAAAGGTCTCTCACTCATAGCAGGACACCTAACAAGTCTAAAATATATTGGAGACCATTTGTATCTCCAATGGCCACACTGGAAACTTCTTCTGTTGTTTGGTAAAGCATTAAGTCCAGAAGGATCGTTCTCATCGAGGTTGCCTTCTTCCTAGTCCTGGTGGTATTTTTCCTCAAAGGAGAATATTGATGCAATCTGTTCCCTACCCAAAACATCACCTGTCTATTCCTTTTTTAGATGTGGCCTACCTAACCTGCTGAGACAGTTCCAGCACTTTATGGTTTATTTTATTTTAATTACAAAATTGATCTTTGAGTGAGAAGTTATCATGGTAATACGACAGGGACTGATGGGAAATAACAATCTATGTGGATGCGTGAAACATAGGGTGGGGTTGTGGATTGTGTGCAAGTTTGTGTGCACGTATGTGAGGGTGTGTTTGCGTGGGTTTGCTCAGGTGTTCTTATGTGTCCATGTGTCTTCATGTTTGTATGCATATGTGTATTAATTTGAGGGCACATCAGCATTAAGGAGCAGTAACTGAAGTCTGGTGATGTCCTAATTATTTTTTTTTTTTGAGTCACAGATTTATACAGCACAAAATAGGTCCTTTGACCCAACTCATCCATGCCAACCAAGGTGCCTGTCTGACCGAGTCAATTTTGACTGCATTTCATCCTCTTCCCTCTAAAACTCTCCTCGCCGAGTACCTGTCCAAATATCTTTTAAATGTTGTCATTTCCACTGGCAGTTCATTCCACATAACCACACCATTTATCTGTAAAACTTTACATTTTTTCCATGTTACTTTGAGTCTATACCCTCTAGATTTTGAGGGCATAGACAATATAAACTTAATATAATAGCTGGCATTGATTTATAATAATGGAGGGCATAGATTTATGCACTGTTCTACTCAGGAATCACAGTAAAAGGATAATGACTCCATATGCCCCTCGATTGTGCTGATGGCCCTTCCTAAATCAATGCATCTTTCTCTGAATGTGTTTGAAGGAACTGCAGATGCTGGTTTAAATCAAAGATAGACACAAAATGCTGGAGTATGTCAGCTGAACAGGCAGCATCTTCTGATTAAAGAAAGGTCTCGGCCCAAAACATCACCCATGGCTTCTCTCCAGCGATGCTGCCTGTCCTGCTGAGTTACTCCAGCATTTTGTGTCGATCTTTATATTTCTCTGAAGATGTTTAATATTTTCCCTTCCAGGGATTTATAACATTCACTAGCTCCTCAATATCTCTTTGAGGCAAACTTGGTGTTCTTTCTAAGCCCTCTTCAGTTACTCCATTGGAGATCATGGTTTAATAGATCTGTTTGGGGATAAGCAACACTAATATTGCCAAATGTTTTTTTTTGTGGCAGAGGGTGTAGACAACATTCACATGTTGCCTGGTTTGGAACCTTTCAGCTGCGAGGAGATTGGATCAGTTAGGTTTGTTCTTCCTCGAGCAAGGGAGGCTGAGGGGTGATACAACTTTATAAAAAGACGAGGGTAGATAGTAAAACAATCTTTTATCCATGATGAAGCCTTCAAAGGCACTTGGGCATAGTTTTAAGGTGAGAGAAAGGAAATTTGATAGGGGCCGAGGATGATTTTTTTTTACAGAGAGGGTGGTCGCGTTTTGGAATGCATGATCTGAAGAGCTGGTGGAACCAGTTACTCTTCGCAATCATCAGGTCAATTGCATGATTTGCCATGAATTGCTTAAAAACCCAAGGACCTAATGTTCGTGAATGGGATTAATGTAGATAGATACAATCGGTGGCATGGACATGGTGGGCCAAAGAGCTAGGTTTCTGTGCAGTGTGATGCTATGACTTAGCTGTGCAATTTTTGGAGAGCCCCAATTAGATTCCAACACTACATGTAACATTACTATGGCACAATAGGAAAAGGAGAAATGCAATTACAAAGCATATCCCTTCCATAGTCAAATGTTTGATTACAATTGAAGTACTTACTTTGTTAGATTTCAAGAGCTGTAAATCCCTGACGATTACATCTACAACACCCCGGAGGTCTGGTGTCAGAATATTGCATATGCCTTTAGTAAATATTGTGATTTCTGTATCATGGCATTTGCGAGCCTGAGGAGATTAAAAAAAAGTCTATCTTAATAAATCATCAATTAGTCTTTCTTATGCTGTGATGATGAGTCACTCAAGTTATTTGACCACACAAGCAACCAAGATATCTGATCAACATTAAAAGCAGAAAATGCTGTTAATACTCAGCAGTTCAGACCATATCCGTGGGGAGGGAGACAGAGTTAGCTTTTCAGTTCAAAGGTTTGTCATCCTAAGTGAGAAAGAGAGAAAAGAAGCTCTTTGAAGTGCAGGAAAAGGTTGGGGAGGGGTTATGCTTTCGTTGGAGTAATACTCGAGCATTCACCGCAAACAAGGTTATTTGTTGATTGAGTGAATAGGAGTGGTGAGAGAGTGGGAATTTAGACAAAAGATTGTTAAAGTTATAAAATACAGAGCACGAAGAGACATTTTGCAGTCAAGCTGGGCAGATACTTCCTATCTACATCCAATGGAACAAATGAAAAAGCAACATGATGCTAGTATCTGAAACTAGATTTCAATAGAGTATCCAGACAGAAGATAAGACATTACAGATGATCAGTATAGATTTCTCTGTGTCAATCAGGCTAGACCTTTATTCCTGGGAACGCAGCAGGGTAGGACTCTATTCCGTTGAGCGCATCAGAATCTGGATTAACCTTATAGAGATGTACAAAATCATGAGAGGAATAGATAGGGTAAATGCATAGTCTTTTTCCCAGAATAGGGGAATTGAGAACCAAAGGACAAAGCTTTAAGGGGCTGTCCCATGAGTTAAGAAGAGTGTCTTCGACCTTCAAGCTCGAGGGCACTCGCCTGGAAAACCTCCAGCTGGATCGACCATCCGCGTTGAAGCCGCACGCACGCACGCACGCGCACACACACACACACACACACACACACACACACACACACACACCCACCCCCACCCCCCCACCCCCCACCCCACCCCACCCCACCCCACAAAGGCAGGGGCCTGGGAAAGCAGGGGAGTGCTATCTGAAATTCACACCCGTGATGAGAAAGACGTCTGCACCGTAACGGTAAGTCCTTTAGAGAGCGCGGAGAGAGGGGGGGGGGGGGGAGAGAGAGGGGGGAGAAGGAGAGAGAAAGGGAGAGAAGGGGAGAGAAGGAGTGGAGAAGGGGGGGAGATGGAATGGAGACACCTTTAAGAAGTATAATAAAGTTTAGCGGGCATTTTACCTACCGGTCAGTTTCCCCTCGTCCTAAAAATTCCAATGAGCCAATCAAAATGCCCAGTCAGCGAAGGAGATTGCCTACGGCTGCCCTCGACTGCCTGTAACTAAATAGAGACCCCACTCCACTGCACTACAAGTTAAAAAGAACCATGCCGACCAAATTTTATTCACGTAAAAATTTTCAGCATGCTGAAAAATTTACCGCGACCTAGCTGAGGCCGCGAATATTTGGGAACTTCCCTTGAGCATGAAGGAGAGTTCCAGTGACCTCATAGGACCATGTGTCGACCATGCTGCGAGTTTGAGTCGAGGGCAAACTCTCCTGAACTCGCGGATTGGGTCGCCGCAGTGGGACAACCCCTATAAGTTGAGGGGGCGAAAGATTTAATAAAAACCTGAAGGACAGCTCTTTTACACAAAGAGTGGTAGATGTATGCAACGAGCTGTTGACAGTGGTAGTTGAGACAGGTAATCATGATGTTTAAGAAACATTTAGATGGGTAGATCGATAAGACATGTTTAGATATTTAGATATAGGCAAATGCAGACAGGTGGGACTAGTGTAGATGCGGCAAGTTGCTCTGTGTGGGCAAGATTGCTGTATGACTCTGAATTGCATATTTGTAATTTTCAAAGGTTTCAAAGTTATTTTATTATCATGTGTATCAATTAAGTTAGTGATATGCAAATTACCATGTCATTTAATTTGCCCTTTTTATTCTCACTGGGAGTGGATGACACAACCAGCCTGATTTGCTAGCCATATCTTTCTGCTCTGTTTTGCAAATGCTATGTTCTCACTCTTAAACTGTTCCCCTTCCTTCATTGAGCAGATAACTTGTTGCCTGTTTACCCCCTTGGTCACACTGGTTCTAGCCAAGAAGAAATTGCACAACCCTCCCTACAACGTTTTGAGCATTTTTCTCTTCTTCCCGGTTCTGACACAAGGTCTTCAACTTGAAATGTTAACCTCTTCACTTTCCACAGATGCGGCCAGTCCCACTGGGTGCATCGAGCATTTCATGGTTTTATTTCAGATTTCCAGCATCTACACCTTTTTTGATTTTCAAGTTATTTCATCAATATCCTTTGAAAAGCAAAATTCAGCAATTGAAAATAATTGCAGAACTATGTGGAATAGATAGGGCGAATGCACCCAGACTAAGGTAATCAAAAACAAGAAGACATAGGTTTAAGGTGAGAGGAACAAGATTTGATATGAACTTAAGGGGCAACTCAGAGGGCAGTGGGTATATGGCCCACAGGAGCTCATTTGAGACTGACATGACACAAAAGTGAAGCACCTGGAGGGAACAGAGGGAACATTTAAACACCACACAGACAGCACCTGAGGTCAGGGTTGAACTCTTATATATAAAATGTATATATGTGTGTATATGTGTATATATACATATGTATATGTGTGTGGGTATATATATATATATATATATATATATATACACACACACACTCTGTATACATGTATGTATACACACACACACACATATATATATATATATATATATTTGTGTGTGTATATATATATGTGAACATCAGTTTAGTGTATGTGTATATATATTGTGTGTGTGTGTGTGTGTGTGTGTGTGTGTGTGTGTGTGTGTGTGTGTGTGTGTGTGTGTGTGTGTGGTGGAAGTATGGACAACCTCTCCCATATTCCCCCCCACATATTGCAAACCTCTCCTATATTCTCCCCCCCCCCCCCCCCCCACAATAAAAAACACAATGTTTTTTTGGTGGGGGGGGGAGGGCGGCGTCAGTGTTCAGAAATGGAGGGCAGAGAGGGAAGGGGGCAGAGGGGGGGGCAGAGAGAGAGTGGACAGAGAGGGATGGTGGGGGGGGGTAAAGGAAGGGGGCCAGAGAGGGAGGGGGCAGAGAGGGAGGGCGTGCAGAGAGGGAGGGGGAGCAGAGAGGGAGGGGGGGGGCAGAGAGAAAGGGGGGGCAGAGAGGGAGGGGGAGCAGAGAGGGAGGGGGAGCAGAGGGGGGGCAAAGAGGGAGGGGGAGTGGGGGGTCAGAGAGGGAAGGGTCAGAGAGGGAGGGGGCAGAGTGGAAGGGGGCAGAGAGGGAAGGGGGCAGAGAGGGAAGGGGGCAGAGAGGGAAGGGGGCAGAGAGGGAGGCGGGGGCAGAAAAGGAAGGGGACAGAGACGGTGGGGGGGCAGAGAGGGAGGGGGCAGAGAGGGAGGGGGCAGAGAGGGAGGGGGCAGAGAGGGAGGGGGCAGAGAGGGAGGGGGCAGAGAGGGAGAGGGGCAGAGAGGGAGAGGGGCAGAGAGGGAGAGGGGCAGAGAGGGAGAGGGGCAGAGAGGGAGAGGGGCAGAGAGGGAGAGAGGGAGGGGTGGGGCGGAGAGGGAGGGGTGGGGCGGAGAGGGAGGGGTGGGGCAGAGACGGAGGGGGTGTGGCAGAGACGGAGGGGGTGTGGCAGAAAGGAAGGGGGAAGAGAGGGAGGGGGCAGAGAGGGAAGGGGTAGAGTTTGAGGTGTGGGGGGGGGGCGCATGGCATCACAGGGGAGGGCTTATTACCGAACTCCACACTGCCTCACTCCAGCTCCAGGCTCTGCTCCAGCCCAGGTCCAGTCTCCAGGCTCGGCCCGCTGCAGCAACCTCCCCACCACGCGCCAATCCGAGGACCACGAGTGGTGCGGCCAGTGGGCGGGCATCGACCCGAGGACTCCGAGCGAGGTGGCGGGCGGGCGTCAACCAAAGGACCGCGAGTTCATGTCCACGGCCCAACATCATCTCCGGCGGCGTCTTTTGAATAATGGGGGCGTAGGGGGGAAGGAGGGGTCGGGGGTGATGTCACTCGCAGCGCGTGGAACTTAGCACAGGCCGCGCAGAGCAGACTCATTGTGACATCAGCGAAAGCATCTCATTTAGAATCAACGTTTTTTCAGATTTTTGAACATTTTCATTAATAACTCGAGAAATAAACCATGCATTTTTAAGATAAGGTGATTTTTGACTTCACGGAAATAATCTCTGCCGGAATATGTAAAATTTTCACCCCCCCATACACACACTATAACCACCCCCCTTGATATTATATTAATATTATTCATTCGCTCCTTTTGCCCCATCCCTGCCCTATTTACTCACGCATAGCCCCTAACTCACAGACGCGTCTAGAGAAGGATTGGGGGTAGAGAGAGGGAGCAGAGACTGAGAGAGAGGTGCAGAAAGAGGGGCAGAGAGAGAGAGAGGGGGAGATGGGGGAGGGGGGTGTGTGTGGGGGAGAGATACCCGGGGCAGTGGGAGAGAGACCCAAGGCACAGAGAGATGGCCTGCGGTGTCACAGGGCAGTGCTGGTTCCCAAATGCAATACTCCCTCACCAGCTCCAAAATCTGCTCCAGCCCCAGGTCCAATCTGCAGCAGCAAGCTCCCCACCATGCGTCGGCCCGAGGACCCCGTGCGAGGGGGGGCGCAGCTGCTGCGAGAGGGCAACCGGGCGACATCACTCACAGAGCGTGAACACAGCATGCAGCCATTGTGATGTCGTCACATCATCAGCCAAAGCCAGCCGGTTTTATTTTCTAAGTTTTTCAGATTTTTGAATATTTTAATTAATGACACGAGAAATAATGCATGAAATTTTCAGATAAAGCTATTTTTGACACGGCATAAATCTATCCGAATATGTAAAAATTTCACCGTTAGCGCGTCGTTTTTTTAAGAATCACACACAAACATCACACACACAAATAAATACACATCCAATATCAGCGTTTTTATAGTTCTATGGATATGATAGATGGCATGATTTGATGATATGATATGATGATAGATAGACAGATTGATGAGTCAAATAGAAACGTAGAAACTTAGAAAATAGGTATAGGAGTAGGCCAGCATCGCCATTCAATATGATCGTGGCTGATCATCCAAAATCAATACCCCATTCCTGCTTTCTCCCCACATCCCTTAATTCTCTAGCCCTAAGAGCTATATATAACTCTCTCTTGAATATATTCAGTGAATTGGCCTTCACTGCCTTCTGTGGCAGAGAATTCCACAGATTCACAACTCCCTGGATCAAAAAGGTTTTCCTCATCTCAGTCCTAAATGGCATACCTCTTATTCGTAAACTGTGAGCCCCTGGTTCTGGACACCCCCAACATCTGGAACATTCTTCAATTATCTAGCATGTTCAATCCCTTAAGAATTTTATATGTTTCTATAAAATCCCCTCGCATCCTTTAAAATTCCAGTGAATATAAGCCCAGTCGACCCATTCTTTTGTCATATGTCAGTCAAATGTGGGAAATGGGGAAAAGAGTGGTCAATGGGGCAACTTCATCATATGGGTAAGCTAGACCAAAGGGCCTGTTTCTGTGCAGTATTACTCTATGACTATAAGGGTTTTCAATTCAGAATGTACAGAATGTACAGCAGGAAACATGTTCCCGATGTTGGGGGAGTCCAGAACCAGGGGCCACAGTTTAAGAATAAGGAGTATCCCATTTAGAATGGAGACGAGGAAACACTTTTTCTCACAGAGAGTGTTGAGTCTGTGGTATTCTCTGCCTCAGAGGGCAGTGGAGGCAGGTTCTCTGGATGCTTTCAAGAGAGAGCTCGATAGGGCTCTTAAAAATAGCAGAGTCAGGCGATATGGGGAGAAGGCAGGAACAGGGTACTGATTGGGGATGATCAGCCATGCTCAAATTGAATGGCGGTGCTGGCTCGAAAGGATGAATGGCCTACTCATGTACCTATTGTCTATTGTCTATTATCAATATTTATGATTGCTAGATTTATATAACATACTAATTAATTGTATGCAAATGTCCCAAACAGCAGGATGGGTTCCAAACTCAAGATCAATCATCCACATCTCTAGATGGCTTTGCAATGTTAAAGTGCCACATTATTGTGTTCTGAATGAACATGATAGTAGAGATCTCAGGTCACTACTCATGTTGCTCTACTAATCAGTTTACTGATATCTTCAAAGGAAATATACCAGTCAACTGAAACCTGCCTCACCTCCACGTGACTCATTCCCAAACCAAAGTGGTTAACATTAACTTGCTCACCAAAATGAAATAGAATCCAGAGCACTTGTCTCAAGTGTATTTTGAAACCAAGATAATATGAAATTTTATCGGAGCTGAAAACACTTTGTAGTGAGGATAGCAGAAGATCTTATTGCATTTAACTCAAAGAGATAAGGAATTAAATGCAACAAGATCTTCTGCTATCCTCACTACAAAGTGTTTTCAGCTCCGATAAAATTTCATATTATCTTGGTTTCAAAATACAAACAAAATATACTACAATTAAATAGCATGGATTCAATTATGAGAGAATTAAATAGGTTGGACAGTCAGAATCTTTTCCCAGCATGGAAATGTCAAAGATGAGAGGACATAGCTTTAAAGTGATTGGGACAAAGTTTAAAGGAGATTTAGGGGGCAATTTTTTTGATACAGGGATTGGTGGGTGCCTGGAAAACATTGCCGAATTGTCATAGTTTAATAGAAAAAATAATTATGGAGGCATACAGCATGGAAATAGGTCCTTCAACCCAACTTGTCCATGCTGACCGAAATGAGCCAAGTAAGCTAATCTCATTTGCGCATGTTTGGCACATATTCCTCTAAACCTTTCTTATCCATGTACCTGTCTTTTAAATGCTTTTATAGTACCTCTCTCAGCCACTTCTCTGGAAGATTGTTGCATCTACCTATCACTTTCTGTGGATGGTGGTGGAGACAGATATAATAGAGGCATTTATGTGGCTTTTAGATGGGCACATGGATATGCAGGGAATAGCGGGATATGTGTCACATGCAGGCAGAGATTAGTTGAACTAGGTATTATGTTCGGCACAGACATTGTGGGTTGTAGAGCCTGTTCCTGTGCTGTTATGTTCTATGTTCTATCCAATTATTAGTTACATTTGATTACGCAAGACAAGAAATCCATATTAATTATATACAACAAAATTCCAATAATGTAGCATCCTGTACTACAGATTTTCTGGACTCTTGGATGTTATTTCCAGTAATACCCAAAGATAATTTTAGTAGTGGTATTTTTACTTGTCGCACAGTATTATAATAAGTGGAGTGGACCTTGGCTGTGGCTCTGACCACACATTCCGCACCAGGGAATGCAAACTGGACTAAAGAAAGACCCAGATGCCAACCACACAAGATATATGAATAATCAGATTTGGAAATATCAGAGTTTTACTAAACTGAGGAAACAGTGCTTGTATAAAATATAATATTGCATTTATAAATAAAGGACTTACTTGTATTTTCATTGGTGCTTCCACTTTTACTGGCAGACCCTGAAAATGGAGAAAATATATTTACATTCGGGTTTGTCGATAATAAAAAATTTGTAATTTAAGAGAAGTTGATTTCATTGTCGGCTGGGCTCAGTCGGTAGCCCATTGCCACTGAGTGAGAACGAACAATTATCTAGGCTGGAGCTTAAGTACGTCATACTACTGGAAGTGCCTTCTTTCAACATCGTAGTAAACTGACCTATTTTTTGTCCTTCCTGGTGAATATTTATCCCAAGCTAAATGTCAAGCATTTGGAGCGGCAGAGAGGTGCAGCGGTAGAATTTCTGCCTTCTTGCGCTGGGTTTGATACGGGTGCTGTCTGTACGGAGTTTGTACATTCTCCCTGTTTTTCAGTTTGCTCCCACACTCCAAAGATGTACAGGTTTGTAGGTTAATCGGCTTCTGTAATTAGTCATTTGTCGCTAGGGTGCAAGATATGCTAGTGTATGGGGTGATCGCTTGTCGGCGTGGACTCGGTGGCCAAAGGGCCGCTTTCCATGCTGTATCTACAAAATCTAAATTTTAAAGTCAAAATATTTTGAAGAAAACCATGATATAATTCATTGGACCCTAGCCAACTCTTACCCTTAAATATGCATTATTAGAAAGTTATTACTATTGTCCTCTGTTTGAGAGACTGCCACAAATTGTCTGCCACAATTCCTACATTCTGCGACCACACTTCAAACAAATTAAAATAGTTGTAAAGCATTTCAGAATTTCCTGGCAGGAATTTAAAAAATACATTATACATAATTAACACCAAATTTAACAAAAATAATTAAAAAATTGCAAATTCAGGAAATCTCTACAAAAAAAATATAAATCAGGAATTATCTTTTGGAAAAGAAACAGTTGATATTTCAAGCCAGAGACCAAATAGTTTCTGCTTTAATATCAGTATACACAACTAAAAAAATACATAATTGTGAGAAATTAAACTCACTTTTTCGATGCCTTCCTTATTATTCTTCACCGCCTTTAAAATTTCAGTAATTAGATTGTTAGCTTGGCATCCTATAACACAGCAGGTAAATAAGATAATGGTGAAATTGAACATTTTGTTCAGAGTGATGGCAGAGTTTGTCTTGCTCTCTGTCTCTTAAGGTGTCACAAAATATGTAAGTGGCTTCAGCCGTTTTATATGTTCAGATCGGAAATGTACCTATCACTTTCAAACTAATATGACTAGTCATAACCCCCCAAAAACGTCATCTTTTTATGAATATACGCCCTTTGACATGCCACACTTTGCTTGTTGTTTCATGTCGATTGTGGTCGAATATGCATTTTTTGTTCTTATTTGTTCACAGGATATGGCAGGGAGGTGTTTCTCAGTCAGTAAAGTCAAAAAAGTGGTGTGATGGCATCTCCTCATGGAGGACGCTAGATATTGAAACCTTTAGCTGTGAAGGCACTAAATGTGTGTGCCTTGCACCTGCAGGCTGACCATGTGACCGTTCTCCACCACATCCTGCTGCTGCTGGTGTTTTCCCAGCAGGTACATCTGGCTGGTGATTTCACCGGCAATATTGACCCTGTGGTATTGGCGACAGAATAAACAATTTCTCCAGACTTCTGGTGGAAATCGTAAAACATGCAATGTCATGCAACGCTTTCAGCATCCCTACAGGCGGAGTGCAGCCACAATTCTCCTGTTCCTCCTAAACATGGATATACACTTGTTTAGTTTAGAGATACAGCATGGAAACAAGCCCTACAACCCACAAAGTCCATGTCATCCATTGATCACCCATTCACACTAGTTCTATGCTAGCCCCCTCTCGTACCAACTCCATACACACTACGGGCAATGTTACAAAGGCCAATTAACTTACTAACCTGCGTCTTTAGGATGTAGGAGGAAATCGGAGCCTCTGGAAGTATCCCATGCAATCACAGGGAGAACATGCAAACTCCACATAGCTGTTAATATTGGCCAAATTAAAGACACCATAAAATGGAGGATCCCTGCATTTATCAGAATTGCTTAACCCTTGTCAGCTGAGATTTGCAGGCTTTGGATGGTGCCAGCCAGTCTAGGCTCAGACTGATATGCAGGATGGTGAGGGATCCAGGTGTTCTCCTTGTTTCTCCTAAATTGATAAAATGTATAGCAGTTTTGCAAACAAACCTGAAATGTATCATTTCGATTGGATTGCTGCAAGGGCATTGTAATAGTATAAGTAATGTTGCAAAATGGTCATCCTGGTAATCAATGATTGGTTGAAATGTTGAGCCTTGGAGAAACTGTTTGAACCCCAGGACACATGTTGCAATGTTTATTCTTGTTTGCTTCCTTCTAGAAGCTTCTTTCAAATACAATGCATTCAAGATTGTATTATTAGTTTAGGGAACTGTCAATTATGTACTGTTATTATTAATATGTTTAATTGGTTTATAAAGAGACCACACCCATGTGGTTCAGCCCCTCAAGGTTCAGGGGCTTATAAAAGGTAGCTCCCACGAGGTCCGATGTCAATCTTCTGGAAGAAAGCTTGGGACTGCATGACCTTTTGTAGTGTCTCTGCTTGCACAAGGCTATAAGGGCTTGGCCAAGCAGATACAATGATCTAACCCATGGTGGTTGGGTATTGTATAGGGGAATTTGTATTGTGTTTTCCAAAATAAAGTTTGTTGCTCAAGTGCTTGATTCAGTATTTTATTGACTGAAACTAGACTGGGGGGAACTTAGAACAAGCTATTAACATAGCCAGCATCTAAAGTCAGGATCAAACTTCAGATCTGTCATTGAGAGGCAGCAGCTCGACCAGCTACACCACTGTGGCATTAAATTGTTTGTCACCATATGTGTGGAAGAAAACCTTTGCAGTGGCACAATGGGGAGGACTCATGGATCAGCTCTTTCATATATTTCCCTTCCTTGCATTCTGTTTGATATTGGAATTGGTATTGAAATACTTGTGGGAAAGAACTAGGTGTCGGGCAAAACAACAGGCATATAGCTCACCCATTGCAGAACAAGAGAAGGAAAGCGACAAGTAGAGAGAAAACTTAGATGTGATGTAAAGAAAGCGGAATAGATATAAGGACCAATTATAGAGTATGCAAAGAAAGAAAGACTGAGTCATGGGTGAGAAACAGTTAGGAGGCTGAGAACAACATAGGGGATAATTAGTCATGGACTGCTTGCTGGTCATCTGTCATGGGAATAGACAAAGAGGAGGTTTATAGGTTAATTCGCTGCTGCAAATTGCTCCTCGTGTGTAAGGAGTGGTTGCAAAAGTAGGATAACATAAAACTCGTGTGAATGGGTGATCGATGGCCAGCATAGACTCAATGAGATGAAGGGCTTGTGTCCATTATGTAGCAATCAAAAATCACATTCACTATTTATCGATGTTCTTTTATCCTTGCCAATTTTTCTTTGGATCTGAACTGATAGGATACAACTTTGTCAAAATTGAACAGCTAAATTTTTGAAGTTCTTGACAAGGCACAGATATGTTAAAGGAAACCCTGTATCCTCCCCTTCCCTCCCCACCCTGCTGTTCCTTTTATGCCCAGCTTATTCCCTAGCATCCTCATCTGATTCCACTCACTGCCTTGCTTTTCTATCAGATTCCATAACCTAAAGTCCTTTGTTGTTTCCACTAGTCTCCTCCCAGCCCCTGTTGCTCTCTCCACCTCTCTCTCCACCACCTGGCTACATCTGCACATCAACCCTCCCACTCCTGGATCCAGCTATGGCCAGCCCCTGCCTCGGCCCCTCCCCTCCACTCCATCGCCCCCCCCCCCCCACCCCCGTCAACCTACCCCCACACACCATCACTACCACCCCCTGACCTCTGGCTATCTCCAATATACACTCTTAGTCCTGATGTAGGGACTCAACCCAAAACGCCAGTCATCCTTTTGCCTCCACAGATGCTGCCTGACTAACTGCCTCCAGCGTAGAATCAGTCATACGGTGTGGAAACAGGCCCGATGGGACAAATTTCCTATGCTGAGCAACATGCCCCATCTTACACTAGTCCCACTAGCCTGCATTTGACCAATATCCCTCTAAATCTATCCTATCCATGTACCTGTCCAAAGGTTTTTTCAATGATCCGATAGTACTTGCCTCAACCACCCCGTTCCATACACCTACCATCCCTTGAGTAAAAAAGTTGTCCTTCAGGTTCCTATCAAATCCCCCCCCCCCCCCCCCCCCCCCACCACCTCAGCTTATGTTTTTCCTTCAGTCATTGAACCACAGCATGCTGATAACTTTTTGCCTACGTGCTTACTCAGAGCTCAAATTTATTATTGACTCATTCACTGAAACATGTGAGATTAAATACAGGGACAATACTACGGCCTCTGCATACAACTTTCCCTGGATCACTGGAACTGGATCACTTCGTCTATCGCAGAAGCTACATCTCACAAAAGCAGACATCGATGAGAAAACTAACCATTGCATCTGAACGCATTTTAATCCACTGAGGATCCAAAATCAAGGTCACATTACCAGTGCAGGAAGAAGGTAATCGGGAGATGAGATTATAATTTGATGACTATGAATTAATTGTTGGTCAGGCTCAAAGGACTGAATGGCCTATTTTGGCTTTTAGACAATTTGTTTGTATGTTCACCAAGCTCACCTTGTATCAGTACTGATCTCTGCACTTCTGTATGCCTCAGAGATATGAACTACTTATAACCTGCATATCAAAGCACTGCAACATCATACTTAAATGCTATTTCTCTTACATTAATGTAGTTCAAGAGCAAAAAGAATGTTTGTTAATGTTCACCATGATCATATTTGTAGACATGGATCTTTCTTTTGGGATCCATGTGACTCAGGGAAAATTGAATCAACTTTATAATACCCCAAGTTTAAAGCAGATACCATTTCCAGCTAAAGCGATCTAAGACGGTACCCGCACGTGGCGCCGACAGACAAGAAGCCGAAGCAAAGAAGTCGAAGCCAAAGAACCGAATGGAAACGAGGCCAAAATGGTGATAAACTGAAAGAGTCCGTTGTTTCCACTAGTCTCCTCCCAGTCCCTGTTGCTCTCTCCACCTCTCTCTCCACCACCTGGCTACATCTGCACATCAACCCTCCCACTCCTGGATCCAGCTATGGCCAGCCCCTGCCTCGGCCCCTCCCCACCGCCCCATCACCACCCCCCCCCCCTCCCACCCCCCCGTCAACCTACCCCCACACACCATCACCACGACCCCATGACCTCTGGCTATCTCCAATATACACTCTCAGTCCTGATGTAGGGACTCAACCCAAAACGTCAGTCATCCTTTTGCCTCCACAGATGCTGCCTGACTAACTGCCTCCAGCGTAGAATCAGTCATACAGTGTGGAAACAGGCCCGATGGGACAAATTTCCTATGCTGAGCAACATGCCCAATCTTACACTAGTCCCTCTAGCCTGCATTTGACCAATATCCCTCTAAATTTATCTATCCATGTACCTGTCCAAAGGTTTTTTCAATGATCCGATAGTACTTGCCTCAACTACCCCGTTCCATACACCTACCATCCCTTGAGTAAAAAAGTTGTCCTTCAGGTTCCTATCAAATCCACCCCCCCCAGCTTATGTTTTTCCTTCAGTCATTGAACCACAGCATGCTGATAACTTTTTGCCTACGTGCTTACTCAGAGCTCAAATTTATTATTGACTCATTCACTGAAACATGTGAGATTAAATACAGGGACAATTACACCACTACGCCCTCTGCATAAAACTTTCCCTGGAAAAACTGGATCACTTCGTCTATTGCAGAAGCTACATCTCACAAAAGCAGACATCGATGGGAAAACTGACCATTGCATCTGAACGCATTTTAATCCACTGAGGATCCAAAATCAAGGTCACATTACCAGTGCAGGAAGAAGGTAATCTGGAGATGAGATTACAATTTGATGACTATGAATTTATTAAATTGTTGGTCAGGCTCAAAGGACTGAATGGCCTATTTTGGCTTTTAGACAATTTGTATGTTCACCAAGCTCACCTTGTATCAGTACTGATCTCTGCACTTCTGTATGCCTCAGAGATAGGAACTACTTATAACCTGCACATCAAAGCACTGCAACATCGTACTTAAATGCTATTTCTCTTACATTAATGCAGTTCACGAGCAAAAAGAATATTTGTTAATGTTCACCATGATCATATTTGTAGACATGGATCTTTCTTTTGGGATCCATGTGACTCAGGGAAAATTGAATCAACTTTATAATACCCCAAGTTTAAAGCAGATACCATTTCCAGCTAAAGGGATCTAAGACGGTACCCGCACGTGGCGCCGACAGACAAGAAGCCGAAGCAAAGAAGTCGAAGCCAAAGAACCGAATGGAAACGAGGCCAAAATGGCGATAAACCGAAAGAGTCCGAAGACGAAACGCCTACTAACGGAAAGGATGGGACACCTAAATGCAAATTAACCAAAAGGGCGAGACGCCTAAAAGACAACGAACCGAAAAGCTGCGTTGCCTAAAGGCAAACTTACCGAATGGCCACTGTCAAAACGCCACCTACCCGAAAGGCAGCATCACCTACAGGCCAAAGGATCGACTGTCGCTCAACAGAAAAGTCCAATAACGAACATGACGTTGCCAGGGGGTGGGATGTGGCAGCGATTGGTCCAGACCCGCGTGTCCATCACATCACTGTGAAGGCATGAACATTGTCCCAAACCTCCGCTCCACCTGACCGGCAGCCCGCAGAGGGTGGCCGTGGGAGAGTGGGGGCTGTCCCGAGGCATGTACACCTTCGGCCACTTTCAACTTGGTGCTTGTGTTCAGATTGCCCAGTCACCTACGGCTTGTGTGGGAAAATAAACCCCACGCTCTATTTCCTCCTTCTCCCTCCCCTTTTCTCTCTCTCCCCCTCTCTCTCTCTCCATTCTCTCTCTCCCTTCTCTCTCCTCCTATCTCTCCCCTCTTCTATCTCCTCCTCTCTCCCCTCTTCTCTTTCTCCTCCTCTCTCCACTCTTCTCTCTCTCCTCCTCTCTCTTCCCTTCCTCTATCCCCCCCTCTTCTCCTCTCTCCACTCTTCTCTCTCTCCTCCTCTCTCTTCCCTTCCTCTATCCCCCCCTCTTCTCCTCTCTTCCTCCCTTATCTCTCCCCCTTCTTCCCCCCCCCCCTTCTCTCCCCCCCCCCACTCTCCCTCCACAGTCACTGACCACGATGCACTGCCATCGGACCGCCACACCAGGGTGATTCTCCCCCTCCACCCGACCCCCGGACACTGACATCCACACCGGGTGATTCCCCCCACCGCGAGGACAGACGTTTTATTTATTACTGTCTCGGTGCTTGCGGAACGCATCCAAGCTCCCACGCACAAAACAGGCAGCATCTCTGGAGAGAAGGAATGGGTGGCGTTTCGGGTTGAGACCTTTCAGACGCACTCTCTCCCCTCCTGTTTCCCCTCCCTCCCCCTCCCACCCCCTCCTCCCCCTCTCACATTCCCCTCTCTTTCTCCCTCCCACGCAGCGTTCCTGCGGCAGTGGGGGGGGAGAGGTGAGTCCCCGCGGGGGGGGGGGGGGGGGAATGAAAGGCGTGGGCCCGGCAGGAGTGGGGGCTGGTGTGGGCGGGAGATGGAATGGGCCCAGCGGGGGGGGGGGGGGGGGTTGGATGGTGTCCTGGCTGGTGTGGGGGTTGCGGTCCGATGGCAGTGCATCGCGGTCAGTGACTGTGGAGATGGAGGAGAGAGAAGGGGGAGAGAAGGGGAGTGAGAGAGCAGGGAGGGAGAGAGAAGGGAGAGGAGGGGAAGAGAGAGAGGAGAGAGAGAGAAGAGTGGGGAGAGAGGAGGAGAAAGAAAAGAGGGGAGAGAGAGGAGGTGAGTGAAGGGAGAGAGAGGGAGAGAGAGAGGGGGAGAGAGAGAGAGGGAGGAGAGGGGTGAGAGGGGGGTACGGGGGCATGGGGTTCATTTTCCCACAAAAGCCATAGGGTGACTGGGCAATCTGAACCCAAGCACTACGTTGAATGCGGCCGAAGGTGTGCATCCCTCGGGACAGCCCCCACTCTCTCACGGCCACCCTCTGTGGGCTGTGGGCCGGGTGGAGCGGAGGTGTGGGACAACGTTCATGCCTTCACAGTGATGTGATGGATGCGGGGGTCTGGACCAATCGCTGACAAGTCCCGCCCCCCGGCAACGTCATGTCTGTTATTGGACGTTTGTGTTGAGCAGCAATTGGTCCATTGACCTGTAGGCGATGCCACCTTTCGGGTAGGTGGCGTTTCGACTGAGCGGCCATTCGGTAAATTTGCTTTTAGGTGACGCAGCTTTTCGGTTCGTTGGCTTTTAGGAAATTTCACCAAACCGATATGAAATACAAGTTTTCTGGAATAATTACATGGATCGTGTCCTTTCCAATGCCTTCCCATGAGTGTGATGGACCTCTGAAGTGAAGGTAGTTCAAATCAGCACAATAATTCACTGATCATCAATTCCAATTAATTGTTTTAGGTAAGTTAAGCTACATCTCAAGGCTAAGCCTAATACTTCAGGAAGCATGGTGGAGTCCATGTCCTGATCAGCTCCAAGTGGAAATATTTGAGAACTTCAAGATCCTCGATGTGAATATCACGAACAATCTTCCCTGGACTCACAACATTGAAGCTATGGTCAGAAAACGCACACAAGCACCAACACTAATACCTCTACTTCCTCAAGAGATGAAGAAAGTTTGGCATATCTTCAACAACTCTTACAAACTTCAGCAGAGCACCATAGAAACCATAAAGTAGGATTACATCGCAGCTTGGTTTGGAAACAAATCTACACAAGACCACAAGAAATTGCAGAGAGTTGTGGATGTATCCCAGTCCAACACATAGACCAGACTCCCCATCAAATCAAATACGTTTATTTGTCATTGCACAGCAACTGTAAAATGAAATTTCATGTGCATCTCCTTCAATGGTAAACAATAAAAGACACAGGATAAAAAGATTAAAAAGAACAAAACACAATAACACAAACAACCATTTACTCTCACATTTACCGCAAGAGCAATGCATAAAATAAGTAATAGATAATTAAAATGATGTACATTATATTGCACATTCCAGCAGACAAATTTTTATAATGCACCCCGAACTGTGTAACGTTGCCCGTAGTGTTATCTGTTTGAGTTAAGTTCTCTAATGGCACATGGGTAGAAACTGTTAGTTAGTCTGCAAGTGCGGGCCTCCAAAGACCCGTATCGCCTCCCAGAGGGCAGTAGAGTGAAAAGGTGGTTGGCAGGGTGGGATAAGTCCTGTGTGATTTACAAGGCCCGGCGTAAACATCAGGCCTTGTAAATGTCTTCCAGGAGGGTAGTTGAGCATTTGTGATGCTCTGTGCTGTTTTAATAACCCTCTGTAGTGCCTTCCTTCCAGCCATAGTGCAGCTAGCAAACCACACCAGGATGCCATAGGAGGGGATGCTTTCCATGGCGCACCGGTAGAAGGACAGCAGCAGCTGCTGTGAGACGTTTGCTCTCCGCAGAGTCCGCAGAAAATATAGCCGCTGCTGTGACTTCTTTACGAGAGTGATGGTGTTCACTGTCCATGTAAGGTCCTGGGAGATGTATGTGCCCAGGAACTTAAAGTCAGTGACTCTCTCCACCATGTCTCCTTGATGTAAAGAGGAGCAGGTTCCTCTCTTCTCCTCCTGAAGTCAATAACCAGTTATTTTGTTTTGGTTGGGTTGAGTACCAGGTTATTGTTAGTGCACCAGACAGTCAGTTTTTGGACTTCATCTCTGTAGGCAGACTCGTCTTCGTTATTTATCAGCCCTACCACAGTCATGTCATCTGCAAACTTAATGATCCGGTTTGTGCTGTGTGTCGGTGCGCAGTCATGAATGTATATTGTGTAGAGAATAGGGCTCAGCACACAGCCTTGTGGCGCTCCTGTGCTGAGCGTCAGGACTGGGGAGTGATTGGACCCCATCCTGACAGTCTGTGGGCGGTCTGTTAAGAAGTCCTTGATCCATCTGCATGTGTTGGCATTTATACCCAGGTCAAACAGTTTGTCCACCATTCTGCTGGGGATGATGGTGTTGAATGCAGAACTAAAATCTACAAACAACATCTTCACAAATGAGCCGGGGCGCTCCAGGTGAGTCAGTGCAGAATGCAGAGCCATGTTGATGGCGTCTTCTGTTGCCCTGTTGGCTCTGTATGCAAACTGATGTTGATCCAGGGTGGGTGGGAGTGAGGATTTAATGTGGGCCAGGACCAGTCTCTCAAAGCACTTCATCACAGTTGAAGTGAGAGCAACAGGTCTGTAGTCGTTCAAGCTGGTGATAGATGTTTTTTTGTGAACAGGCACAATGGTGGCAGTCTTGAAGCATTTAGGGGCAGTGTATGTTGACAGAGAGAGGTTAAAGATGTCGCTGATACCTCCGCCAGCTGGTCTGCACAATCCCGCAGTACTCTCCCTGGGATGCCATCTGGGCCAGCAGCTTTCCTGGGGTTGACGCTGCGGAGTACTCTCCTGACATCCTCTGTGCTCACAGTGAGTGCCTGGTCGTCAGTGCTGGATGTGGCTGCAGGCGCAGGCTCCGCCTTACTCAGCTCAAATCGGGCGAAAAAGTGGTTAGCCAGCAAGTTACTACTTGCTGCTGGTGGTTAACCCCGTTGCCCTTGTAGTTGGTAAGTTGCTGAATACCCTGCCAAACACGCCGGGGGTCCCTCTCATTAAAGTGTCCCTCTAGTCTTCTTCTATAGGCTGCCTTTGCCTCTTTGATGGCTCCATCTATGTTTTATGCCACCTTGGAAAACCAATATTATCAAGGACCTTTTTCACCATGCTCATTCCCTCTTCGCCCCTCTCACATCAATCAGAAGATACAAAAACTTAAAAGCATATTCCATCACACTCAGGAACAGCTCCCTCCTTGCTTTTATCAGACTACAGAACAGTCCTCCCATGAATTAGGGACAGTCCTAATCTTCCAACCTACCTTCATTGTGAATGCTAAACATTTTATCTGCAATGGCAATGCTATAATGCTGTGAAACTATATTCTGCACCCTGGTATTTTTCTCTTTTTTCACTTGTTTTACTTGTGTATGGTTGATTGTATACATAGATAGTCTGATCTGATTTAATTGGATAGCAAAAGCTTTTCACTGTACCTCAGTACAAATGGTAAAAATAAACCAATACCAACACCAAAGAGCTTTTTATCACAAACTTATTATCAGGGCATTAATTGTTAGAAGCAAGGAGTGTGTTTATTGCCTATCTCTAATTACCCTTCAGAAGGAGATACTGATCTTTTTTGACTCACTGCAGTACTTCTGGTAAAAATGTTTTCACAATGTGGTTGGACGAAACATTCCAATCTATTAATTCAGCACTGATGAAGGAAGAGCTATTATTTCCAAGTCAGAATGGTGTTTGACTAAAAATAGTCCATGTACACAGTGAAAACATGAGATGGATCATTCTTGTCTTTGTACTCATAGACCGGTCCTAGCATCAGCAGAGGTTGGTGGTGGATAGTTATATTTTGGACTGGAGGGCTGTGACTGGAGCACCTAAGGCTTGGTGGCTCAGGGATTGATGCTAAGCTAATTGCTGTTTGTCAAGATCAATGCTAGATCAATGGTTTTGGATGAGGCGTACAATGCATGATTAATATGTTTGTAGATGACACAAAGGTAGGGGGTGCTGTAGATAGTGAAGATGGTTATCAACAATTACCGCGGGATCTTGATCATCTAAAGGCTTCAAAATGGTGCAACTGGTAGAGTGACTGCCTCACAACACAGGAGACCTGGGCTTGATCCTGACCTTGGATCCTGTCTATGTGAAGTTTGGATGATCTCCCTATGATTGTATGGATTTCCTTAAGGTGCTCCAATTAGCTCCTACATCCCTATGTGTGGGTTTGCAGGTAATTGGCTGTTGTAAATTACCCTTGTAAAGAGGGAATGGATACAAATGTGGAATGGCATGGAACTAGTCTGAATGGGTGATCAATAGTCAACACGGATGGTGGGCCAAAAGACCTGATTGTTTTATCTTTTGCTATATCTTTTAACCAATCAATAAATCAAGCTAAGCAAGTGGAGAAAGAATGGTTTTTAATTTAGATAAATGTGAGGTGTTGCATTTTGGGGAGTTGAACCAAGGCAGACATTCCCTGTTAATTATAGGACTCTGGGAAGTATTGTAGGGCAGAGGGATCTAGGAGTACAACTACACAGTTCTCTGAAAATAGTGTCACAGATAAATAGGTTAATGGAGAAGGTTTAAGGCACTCTGGCCGTCATCAGTCAAGGAATTGATAGAGAGGTTGGGAGGTTATGTTACATTCTACAACTCATACGTGAGGCTACACTTTGAGTATTGTGTTCAATTTTGGTCAACTTGCTACAGGAAAGATACCATTAGCCTGGAAAAGGTGCAGAGATGATTTATGAGGATGGTGCCAGGATTCGAGGGTCTGTAGAGGGTAATTGGGCAGGCTAGGACTTAATTCCTCAGAGTTCAAGAAGCTGGGTGGTGAACATATAGAGGCGTATAGATAAGGTGAATGCACAGAAAAAAAAATACTCAGGGTTGATAGATCAAAATCAAGGGAATATAGGTTTAGAAGGCAAGGATTTAATATGAATTTGAGAGGCAACCTTTTCACATAGTGGGTGGTAGGTATATGGATTGAGCTGCCAGAGGAACTAGTTGTGGCATGTACAATAACAACATTTAAAATATATTTGGATAAGTACACGGATAAGATAGGTTTAGAGGGATATGTACCAAACTTGGGCAACAGGGATTGTTTTAGATGATACTAGACCAAGGGGGACCCGTTGGGTCCTGCCCCCTCAAAGCGTTGTTATGGGGGGAATGGGGGAAGTGGGGGATTCCCTAGAGAGGGGGGGGACAGAGATGGAGGGGGGGGGGACAGAGAGGGAGGGGGGGGACAGAGGGGAGGAGGGGGGGGACAGAGGGGGAGGGGGGGGCAGAGGGGAGGGGGGGCAGAGAGGGAGGGGGGGCAGAGAGGGAGGGGGGGGCAGAGAGGGAGGGGGGGGGCAGAGAGGGAGGGGGGGGGCAGAGAGGGAGGGGGGGGGCAGAGAGGGAGGGGGGGGGCAGAGAGGGAGGGGGGGCAGAGAGGGAGGGGGGCAGAGAGGGAGGGGGGGGCAGAGAGGGAGGGGGGGGCAGAGAGGGAGGGGGGGGCAGAGAGGGAGGGGGGGCAGAGAGGGAGGGGGGGCAGAGAGGGAGGGGGGGGCAGAGAGGGAGGGGGGGCAGAGAGGGAGGGGGGGGGCAGAGAGGGAGGGGGGGGCAGAGAGGGAGGGGGGGGCAGAGAGGGAGGGGGGGGCAAGAGAGGGAGGGGGGGGCAGAGAGGGAGGGGGGGGCAGAGAGGGAGGGGGGGGCAGAGAGGAGGGGGGGGCAGAGAGGGAGGGGGGGGGCAGAGAGGGAGGGGGGGGCAGAGAGGGAGGGGGGGGCAGAGAGGGAGGGGGGGGCAGAGAGGGAGGGGGGGGGCAGAGAGGAGGGGGGGGCAGAGAGGGAGGGGGGGGCAGAGAGGGAGGGGGGGCAGAGAGGGGGGGGCAGAGAGGGAGGGGGGGCAGAGAGGAGGGGGGGCAGAGAGGGAGGGGGGGGCAGAGAGGGAGGGGGGCAGGGAGGCAGAGAGGGAGGGGGGCAGAGAGGGAGGGGGGGCAGAGAGGGAGGGGGGCAGAGAGGGAGGGGGCAGAGAGGGAGGGGGGGCAGAGAGGGAGGGGGGGCAGAGAGGGAGGGGGGGCAGAGAGGGAGGGGGGGCAGAGAGGGAGGGGGGGGCAGAGAGGGAGGGGGGGGCAGAGAGGGAGGGGGGGCAGAGAGGGAGGGGGGGGCAGAGAGGGAGGGGGGGGCAGAGAGGGAGGGGGGGGCAGAGAGGGGGAGGGGGGGCAGAGAGGGAGGGGGGGGCAGAGAGGGAGGGGGGGGCAGAGAGGGAGGGGGGGGCAGAGAGGGAGGGGGGGGCAGAGAGGGAGGGGGGGGCAGAGAGGGAGGGGGGGGCAGAGAGGGAGGGGGGGCAGAGAGGGAGGGGGGGGCAGAGAGGGAGGGGGGGGCAGAGAGGGAGGGGGGGGCAGAGAGGGAGGGGGGGGCAGAGAGGGAGGGGGGGCAGAGAGGGAGGGGGGGGCAGAGAGGGAGGGGGGGCAGAGAGGGAGGGGGGGGCAGAGAGGGAGGGGGGGGCAGAGAGGGAGGGGGGGCAGAGAGGGAGGGGGGGCAGAGAGGGAGGGGGGGGCAGAGAGGGAGGGGGGGCAGAGAGGGAGGGGGGGCAGAGAGGGAGGGGGGCAGAGAGGGAGGGGGGGCAGAGAGGGAGGGGGGGCAGAGAGGGAGGGGGGGGCAGAGAGGGAGGGGGGGCAGAGAGGGAGGGGGGGCAGAGAGGGAGGGGGGGCAGAGAGGGAGGGGGGGCAGAGAGGAGGGGGGGCAGAGAGGGAGGGGGGCAGAGAGGGAGGGGGGGCAGAGGAGGAGGGGGGGCAGAGAGGGAGGGGGGCAGAGAGGGAGGGGGGGGCAGAGAGGGAGGGGGGGCAGAGAGGGAGGGGGGGCAGAGAGGGAGGGGGGGCAGAGAGGAGGGGGGGCAGAGAGGGAGGGGGGGCAGAGAGGGAGGGGGGGCAGAGAGGGAGGGGGGGGCAGAGAGGGAGGGGGGGCAGAGAGGGAGGGGGGGCAGAGAGGGAGGGGGGGCAGAGAGGGAGGGGGGGCAGAGAGGGAGGGGGGGCAGAGAGGGAGGGGGGGCAGAGAGGGAGGGGGGCAGAGAGGGAGGGGGGCAGAGAGGGAGGGGGGGCAGAGAGGGAGGGGGGGCAGAGAGGGAGGGGGGGCAGAGAGGGAGGGGGGGCAGAGAGGGAGGGGGGGCAGAGAGGGAGGGGGGGCAGAGAGGGAGGGGGGGCAGAGAGGGAGGGGGGCAGAGAGGGAGGGGGGGCAGAGAGGGAGGGGGGCAGAGAGGGAGGGGGGGCAGAGAGGGAGGGGGGGCAGAGAGGGAGGGGGGGCAGAGAGGGAGGGGGGGCAGAGAGGGAGGGGGGGCAGAGAGGGAGGGGGGGCAGAGAGGGAGGGGGGGCAGAGAGGGAGGGGGGGCAGAGAGGGAGGGGGGGCAGAGAGGGAGGGGGGGCAGAGAGGAGGGGGGCAGAGAGGGAGGGGGGGCAGAGAGGGAGGGGGGGCAGAGAGGGAGGGGGGGCAGAGAGGAGGGGGGGCAGAGAGGGAGGGGGGGCAGAGAGGGAGGGGGGCAGAGAGGGAGGGGGGCAGAGAGGGAGGGGGGGCAGAGAGGGAGGGGGGGCAGAGAGGGAGGGGGGGCAGAGAGGGAGGGGGGGGCAGAGAGAGGGAGGGGGGGCAGAGAGGGAGGGGGGGCAGAGAGGGAGGGGGGGCAGAGAGGGAGGGGGGGCAGAGAGGGAGGGGGGGCAGAGAGGGAGGGGGGGCAGAGAGGGAGGGGGGGCAGAGAGGGAGGGGGGGCAGAGAGGGAGGGGGGGGCAGAGAGGGAGGGGGGGCAGAGAGGGAGGGGGGCAGAGAGGGAGGGGGGGCAGAGAGGGAGGGGGGGCGAGAGGGAGGGGGGGGCAGAGAGGGAGGGGGGGCAGAGAGGGAGGGGGGGCAGAGAGGGAGGGGGGGCAGAGAGGGAGGGGGGGCAGAGAGGGAGGGGGGGCAGAGAGGGAGGGGGGGCAGAGAGGGAGGGGGGCAGAGAGGGAGGGGGGGCAGAGAGGGAGGGGGGCAGAGAGGGAGGGGGGCAGAGAGGGAGGGGGGGCAGAGAGGGAGGGGGGGCAGAGAGGGAGGGGGGGCAGAGAGGGAGGGGGGGCAGAGAGGGAGGGGGGGCAGAGAGGGAGGGGGGCAGAGAGAGGGAGGGGGCAGAGAGGGAGGGGGGGCAGAGAGGGAGGGGGCAGAGAGGGAGGGGGGGCAGAGAGGGAGGGGGGGCAGAGAGGGAGGGGGGGCAGAGAGGGAGGGGGGGCAGAGAGGGAGGGGGGGCAGAGAGGGAGGGGGGCAGAGAGGGAGGGGGGCAGAGAGGGAGGGGGGGCAGAGAGGGAGGGGGGGCAGAGAGGGAGGGGGGGCAGAGAGGGAGGGGGGCAGAGAGGGAGGGGGGGCAGAGAGGGAGGGGGGGCAGAGAGGGAGGGGGGGCAGAGAGGGAGGGGGGCAGAGAGGGAGGGGGGGCAGAGAGGGAGGGGGGCAGAGAGGGAGGGGGGGCAGAGAGGGAGGGGGGGCAGAGAGGGAGGGGGGCAGAGAGGGAGGGGGGGCAGAGAGGGAGGGGGGGCAGAGAGGAGGGGGGGCAGAGAGGGAGGGGGGCAGAGAGGAGGGGGGGCAGAGAGGGAGGGGGGCAGAGAGGGAGGGGGGGCAGAGAGGGAGGGGGGGCAGAGAGGGAGGGGGGGCAGAGAGGGAGGGGGGCAGAGAGGGAGGGGGGCAGAGAGGGAGGGGGGGCAGAGAGGGAGGGGGGCAGAGAGGGAGGGGGGCAGAGAGGGAGGGGGGCAGAGAGGAGGGGGCAGAGAGGGAGGGGGGCAGAGAGGGAGGGGGGGGCAGAGAGGAGGGGGGGCAGAGAGGGAGGGGGGGCAGAGAGGGAGGGGGGGCAGAGAGGGAGGGGGGCAGAGAGGGAGGGGGGCAGAGAGGAGGGGCAGAGAGGGAGGGGGGCAGAGAGGGAGGGGGGCAGAGAGGAGGGGGGGCAGAGAGGGAGGGGGGGCAGAGAGGGAGGGGGGCAGAGAGGGAGGGGGGGCAGAGAGGAGGGGGGGCAGAGAGGAGGGGGCAGAGAGGGAGGGGGGGCAGAGAGGGAGGGGGGGCAGAGAGGGAGGGGGGGCAGAGAGGGAGGGGGGGCAGAGAGGGAGGGGGGCAGAGAGGAGGGGGGGCAGAGAGGGAGGGGGGCAGAGAGGGAGGGGGGGCAGAGAGGGAGGGGGGGCAGAGAGGGAGGGGGGGCAGAGAGGGAGGGGGGCAGAGAGGGAGGGGGGGCAGAGAGGGAGGGGGGGCAGAGAGGGAGGGGGGGCAGAGAGGGAGGGGGGGCAGAGAGGGAGGGGGGGCAGAGAGGGAGGGGGGGCAGAGAGGGAGGGGGGGCAGAGAGGGAGGGGGGGCAGAGAGGGAGGGGGGGCAGAGAGGGAGGGGGGGCAGAGAGGGAGGGGGGGCAGAGAGGGAGGGGGGGCAGAGAGGGAGGGGGGGCAGAGAGGGAGGGGGGGCAGAGAGGGAGGGGGGGCAGAGAGGGGGGGGCAGAGAGGGAGGGGGGGCAGAGAGGGAGGGGGGGCAGAGAGGGAGGGGGGGCAGAGAGGGAGGGGGGGCAGAGAGGGAGGGGGGGCAGAGAGGGAGGGGGGGCAGAGAGGGAGGGGGGGCAGAGAGGGAGGGGGGGCAGAGAGGGAGGGGGGGCAGAGAGGGAGGGGGGGCAGAGAGGGAGGGGGGGCAGAGAGGGAGGGGGGGCAGAGAGGGAGGGGGGGCAGAGAGGGAGGGGGGGCAGAGAGGGAGGGGGGGCAGAGAGGGAGGGGGGGCAGAGAGGGAGGGGGGGCAGAGAGGGAGGGGGGGCAGAGAGGGAGGGGGGGCAGAGAGGGAGGGGGGGCAGAGAGGGAGGGGGGGCAGAGAGGGAGGGGGGGCAGAGAGGGAGGGGGGGCAGAGAGGGAGGGGGGGCAGAGAGGGAGGGGGGGCAGAGAGGGAGGGGGGGCAGAGAGGGAGGGGGGGCAGAGAGGGAGGGGGGGCAGAGAGGGAGGGGGGGCAGAGAGGGAGGGGGGGCAGAGAGGGAGGGGGGGCAGAGAGGGAGGGGGGGCAGAGAGGGAGGGGGGGCAGAGAGGGAGGGGGGGCAGAGAGGGAGGGGGGGCAGAGAGGGAGGGGGGGCAGAGAGGGAGGGGGGGCAGAGAGGGAGGGGGGGCAGAGAGGGAGGGGGGGCAGAGAGGGAGGGGGGGCAGAGAGGGAGGGGGGGCAGAGAGGGAGGGGGGGCAGAGAGGGAGGGGGGGCAGAGAGGGAGGGGGGGCAGAGAGGGAGGGGGGGCAGAGAGGGAGGGGGGGCAGAGAGGGAGGGGGGGCAGAGAGGGAGGGGGGGCAGAGAGGGAGGGGGGGCAGAGAGGGAGGGGGGGCAGAGAGGGAGGGGGGGCAGAGAGGGAGGGGGGGCAGAGAGGGAGGGGGGGCAGAGAGGGAGGGGGGGCAGAGAGGGAGGGGGGGCAGAGAGGGAGGGGGGGCAGAGAGGGAGGGGGGGCAGAGAGGGAGGGGGGGCAGAGAGGGAGGGGGGGCAGAGAGGGAGGGGGGGCAGAGAGGGAGGGGGGGCAGAGAGGGAGGGGGGGCAGAGAGGGAGGGGGGGCAGAGAGGGAGGGGGGGCAGAGAGGGAGGGGGGGCAGAGAGGGAGGGGGGGCAGAGAGGGAGGGGGGGCAGAGAGGGAGGCAGAGAGGAAGAGGGGGGCTGAGATGAAGGAGAGCAGAGAGGGAGGGGGACAGACAGGGGGGGTCAGAGGGGAGGAAGAGACTCTGTGTGTGTCTGTGTGTCTGTGTGTGTCTGTGTGCATAGAGAGGGAGGGGGTAGAGGCAGGACCTACCCAAGTCATAAAATGGGATTACTAGTGAAAAAAGGCGTCACAATTCCCCGTGTGCCTGTGATCACCGGAGGAATCGCAGGTATCCATAGACGGCCTCTCCCAGAGGGAGTAATGGCCACCAGGGCCACCTTCCAATCGTGCTGCCCCATGCCCGCTTGTTCATAACAGCCACAATGCTCTAGAACCCGAGCCGAAGCGCGAGCATACTTTTTTAGCGGTCGGGCTGTGGACGGGGCTGGGCGCTGCACTGTAGACAGTCAGGCAAATGCTAGTGGGCTGTGGGTAGCCAAGTGAGTGCTTGTCGACAGCAGAGCAGGAAGCGACAAAATGACCGTGTCGGGGGGGACAAAATGACTGGGAGTCAGGGGGTTTAACATAACTTGTCAGCTGCTTTAATTGGGTATGTTACAATACCTACCTTTAGCGGCGCTGCAGTTCTGCCGCTCCCCGTGTGCGTGACTTTGGCGCCTTTCAGAGGGGGGCGTGTTTAAAATGCCGTTTTTCCTGGACAGTCCAAATCGATCAATGTCGGGCGATTTCGTCGCTAAAAAGAAATCGCTCCGACATTTCATTCATGAAGCTATTTTTGAACTACGCTAGATTATTTATTAACTAGATTAGTTTAAAAATCATCTTCTAAAGCTCTGAGCGCCGACAGCAAAATGGACCTAACGTAGGGGAGAAAATAAAGTGCACAGTTTATTTTTACATTAAAACTTGGTTTTTAGGAAGGCTTTAATCACATTTTCATGTTGCGAAAAGAGGACAAAAAAAATGTATGAACCGGCTGTATTTTTCATACCGACTTCACTGCAAACCGCAACGTTCTAATCCACCGCATTCCACTAAAACCCACTCGCTAGTTGATTTAAATGGGCATTAATTTACAGGCATTAAACACTATATTTCTTCCATTTGGCCTATAAATTCATGAAAATGAGATTTAAAAATCATGTTATATTGTGGATTAGGTATCCTGGAAAAGAAAGTTCTGCTTTTTTGCTGCTATCGCAGCACACTGAACATATACAAGGACTGATGTGACAACCCAAGCCGTAGATCAGTCTATTGAATCTGCAGAACATAATTTGATTTTAACATGCAACGGCAATGCAATTTCTCAAGCCACAGACTGCTCCAGCAAGTTACGTACAAAATAACCATATAAAGTTATATTATTATTCCCAACAACCGGAATCAAAGTTGCATAGGCCAATCACACAATAGGAACCCAAACGGCTTTAATGACTTCATTTGAAGCCCCGAGAAATGAAGCAAATGGAGGAAGGCACAAAGACCTTCCTTCTCCTTGTAGCGAGAATGTATCTTTCGCCACTGTTATGCCACATATTTTGTAACCTGTGAATAAGCATGAAACAACGTATGTACATTCCGTGTAATTCAATTCCCATTCTGTGTTGTCATTGACCTATACCTGATGTTACTCCAATGGCCAGCGAGATTATGTAACCATTACAGAATTCTTTACTTGATTGCACCCACATGTACTAACATATGCCACCATCATAACGTGTCAACATGAAGTTGAGCATGCAGATATGCATATCCGCTCAATTACTCTTAACCCACAAATGCGTAGGGTCCATAGATATTTGACACTAATAACAGAAGAATTGGCAACTCATACAAATCTCCTCTACCTCCAAACCAGAGAGCGCAGAAGGTTAAGGGGGGACTTGATTGAGGTCTTTAAAATGATGAAAGGGATAGACAGAGTTGACGTGGATAAGCTTTTCCCATTGAGGGTAGGGAAGATTCAAACAAGAGGGCATGACTTGAGAATTAAGGGACAGAAGTTTAGGGGTAACATGAGGGGGAACTTCTTTACTCAGAGAGTGGTGGCTGTGTAGAATGATCTTCCAACAGAAGTGGTGGAGGCAGGATCGATTTTAACATTTAAAAGTAAAGTGGATAGGTATATGGATGGGAAGGGAATGGAGGGGTATGGTCTGAGTGCAGTTAGATGGGACTAAAGGAAAATAAATGGTCGGCATGGACTGGAAGGTCCGAGAAGGCCTGTTTCCGTGCTGTAATTGTTATATGGTTATATGGTTATATGATATTCGCAATTTCCCACTCTTAGACCATTAGTATCATTTTGCAATATAATGAGATGGTTATTGATTAACCTACTGGAACAATGCTGAACAATGTCTATCCATAATTGCGACTTTGGCAGTTTCAGCTGATAATAGTAAAGTGTGTCAACCATGAACCACATGGTACTTCAGAGTTCTCCATTTAGGATGATTTCAATTCTCCCACTTGCACAGCTGAACCACATCCATGATATTGCCAATTAGTCTTAATGACTAGAGTGCTGTTTTATAACAACAAAGCTGTAACAGGCTTCTATTGCCTCCAATCTGTTGCCTAGGGCGGTGTCGTAAACCAATTGATAACTCAATGTAAATTGTAAGTACCTAATAGAGTGCATGGAACCTCTGGCCAGCTTTCATGCTGCTACCAGCTTCAGTGAACCGCTTACCATCATCCTGCAGGATTTGCCTGTTGAATAGGTCTTACCTGACGAACAGATTCGGCGACTGGGTCTAATGTCCCCCTGATAGCGGTATTCACTTCATATGTGTTGTGATGGCAAACCTTTTTGTCAGTAATGATCTCTGACACGTGACCATCATCCCTTTGGGTATGTTCACGGCTATACCATCACTCTCCTCCTTCATGAGGAAGCCATTAAACAGCCCTACTACAAGGCGCTGCCCCTCAAATTGGCCGACACTGCCATGGACCCGGTGTTAGACTAAACTGACCCGTTGGCTTTAATGTGTTGGGGTATGCTCTCTGCAACATCTCCAACAAGTCTATTTGATAGCAACTTAATTTTAATTGAATAGAGGAGCCCAATTTCTCAAACATGGTTTGAGACTGAAAACAGTGGATTATACTATTATAGTGCCTCATCATAGCAATGCCTCCACCAAATATCTCCAATGATACTGTAAATGGGGACCCCTATGACTCCAGTTGTTAACCAGCCATTTTTCATAATAAACAGGCCACACCTAATGAACCTGTCTGCTAATTTTAACTTGTCTAAAACCATCCTTCTGACCTGCCTCAAAAGACAAGTCTGCTCAAATTTTTGAACCCATCTTGAGGGCAACCCTGTCAAAGTACTACACCTACCTAAACACAATTCTGGTCCAATACCAGCCTGCTTAGAATGCTAGTATCATCCAATTTTGAATGGTTTGATGCCTCTAAATTGAATGTCTTGATGATTTGAATTGTTCAACCAAATGTAAATCTTATCCACTTGTAAATGGTTCCTTGCTGTAGAACTTCAGTGTAAGAGCAAACTGCCCCGGGAAGCTCACCTCTCCCATGAGGGAAACATTATGCAGCCATTCTACAGATGTTGCTGCCTACATTAAGCAGCTCTGCTACAAGGTGCTGCTAGCGTGGCTCTCCCATATGCCGGTGCTGTCATAGCCTCGACTGTAATATAAAGCAGCCCTGGTACAAGGTGCTGCTGCTGTGGCCTCTCCCATAGGCCGGCGCTGCCATCACTGGTATCTCATAAAGCAGCCCTGTACAATAGGTACTGCTGGCTCGGGCTCACCCATATGCCCGGCATTGCCATAGACTCGGCATCCAATAAAGCAGCCCTGTACAATAGGTACAGCTAGCTCAGGCTCATCCTCATGCCCAGCTTCCTGTCAAGCAGCCTTGTGCAATAAGTGCTGCTGATGTATGCCCGGTATTGCCTTAAATTTGGCATCCCCTCAAGCAGCCCTGTGCAATAGGTGCTGCTGACTCAGGCTTATCCATTTGCCTGGCATTGCCATAGATTCGGCATCCCCTAAAGCAGCCCTGTGCAAAGGTGCTGCTGGCTCAGCCTCACCCATATGCCCGGTACTATCATAACTCATGTAATTGGGATGTTGGGATGTATCTAGATGGACCCTCCTTTCCACAAGGGCTCCATCCTGGTCAACCTAAGATGTTTTCCATACCCAGAGGGGAACCCTCCCAGCATCAGGGCTGACCATATTGGTCGGTTCCCCCCCCCCCCCACCCCCCCTCCTATAACTACTGCGGTCTGGACACCGCATTGCTGCTGGGTTTCCCCCCCCGGGGTACCCTAGCGTCTGTGTGCCTTACCAAGGGGAAACCCCCACGGCGCCCGGGCTGACCATATCGTGGGCCACGGCGGTCTAAAACCGCACTTCTGCTGGAGTTCCACTCCCTGGGTATACAGCGTTCCGAAGTTACTGACCCTTTTGTCAGTGACTGAACTCTGCGAGCCCGACATTCTCCAGCTGACCGCTTCCGCGGTAGGACCGGGGTCTCCCACAGCCCGCAGCTGGTTCCCTCGTCTGCACCCGCGAAGCACCCGGCAGGAACCTCTGTGGAAGAAAAAGATTCCTGCAGGACCATATAACCAAATAACCATATAACCATACAGCACGGAAACAGGCCTTCTCGGCCCTTCCAGTCCGTGCCGACCATTTACTTTCCCCTAGTCCCATCTACCTGCAATCAGACCATACCCCTACATTCCCTTCCCGTCCATATACCTATCCACTTTACTTTTAAATGTTAAAATCGATCCTGCCTCCACCACTTCTGCAGGAAGATCATTCCACACAGCCACCACTCTCTGAGTAAAGAAGTTCCCCCTCATGTTACCCCTAAACTTCTGTCCCTTAGTTCTCATGTCATGCCAGGACATCAAAAAACAGGTAAGAAATACCACTTACCTGGAGTTTAAACTTACCTCTGGCAGGAGCGACATACCTGCCAGACCGGTGCTTCGCTATGCATGCGTCGTAATGCCGCGCTCTGCGGGCAGTCGGGGTTCTTCACGTAGTCACTCACATGACTCTGAAGTAAAATGAAGAATCCCTGTCAGAATCCTGACAGAACAATTTGTCAGGATTACTTAACCTTTGTCAGTGGAAAATTACAGGCTTTGGATGGCACTGATTAGTCTGAGCCTCAGAATGATATGCAGGATGGTGAAGAACATAGGTGTTCTCCTCATTTCCCTTTAATCGATAAAATGTATAGAAACTCTGCAAACTTAAACACACTGACTACAAAAAGCATTGTATATATTGTAAATAACGTTACCAGATGTTACCCTGCTGTTTGTTAATTGGCCAAAGTGTTAAGCCCTGGCGGAATTGTTTTGCATTTTTCAAGTGAAGTTAGCCTCGTCTGGAAGCTTCTTCTGAAACAATGTATGGGGGGATTCTTTTATTGGTCTGGTAACTGTCAATAATATATTGTTGCAATGAATATGTTTGATTGGATTGTAAAGAGACCACTCCTATGTAGTTTGGCCCCTCAAGGTTTGGACCTATAAAAGGCAGCCCCCATGAGGCCCTTTGTCGATCTTCTGGAAGAGCGCTTGGGAATGTGTGACCTTTTGGAGTGCGTCTGTCTACTTGCATGAGGCTGCAGAGCTCGGCCAGGCAGACACAAAGATCGAACCCGCGGTGATTTAGGTATCGTATAGGGGAATTTGCTGTTTAATCTAAAAATAAAGTTTAGTTGTTCCAGTGCTTGACTTAGTGCTTTATTAACTGAACTAGACTGGTGGGAAGCTTAGAAGAGCATATTTACATTGGTGGTTCGTCCAGGATCTCAAAGGACCCCCAAACTCAAGCTTGTGATTAAGGGTGTTGGGCTGTCCCAATCGCGAGTGCAGAAATCGGCGCCAAGGTGACGTTTTCGCATCGGTTTTCGTCACTTCACTTGTCGGAGCAGATCGATCATTTGCGGGCTTGGGAAAGGATCCCAACGAGATTGTAGAACAGAGCAATGGGGGCAAAGGGCTTGGTTAAAGGCTCTCTCCTTTGGATTAAAGGCCAATAAAACAGAGTTGGGTTAAAGGCCCTTTCCTTGGGGTTAAAGGCCCTTACAACTTGTTTGTAGTCTGTAGCTGCAGCTGCTGGCAAAAAACAAACAACAAACTGTAAAAATAAAACTAGAGGTTCGAGGCCCTATCCAGGTTAGGTATCCAATTTAGTGGGTATTTCCAGATGACCTGGGTGTACCAGTGCTAAGCGGCTAAGCACTGTGCTGTTGCTGGGAGTGCAGATTGGAAGCACTCCAACTCAGTATCCTATACCTGCCTTCTCTCCATACCCCCTGATCCCTTTAGCCACAAGGGCTACATCTAACTCCCTCTTAAATATAGCCAATGAACTGGCCTCAACTGCCTTCTGTGGCAGAGAATTCCACAGATTCCAAGGATATAGTTTGATCGGGATTGTTGTTATAATCGGAGTCTGGCTCGTGATTGTTCGGCCAGGTGTTCATAACTTCCGATTGTTGTTTCGGGGAGGGATTGTTCCGTTGACCGAGCACACCATGAGGAGGGATTAAAATATATTGTGATTTGTTTTTGGAACTGTACACTTGGTGAACACGATAATAAACAAATGCTTGTGATTTATCTAGGAATGTGGTGGTGTGTGATAATAATAAGCGGTATAATTTTTTTTCTGTATATGATTTTGATTATGTGTCTGGAGCTCATTTGCATGTGTTTAGATTGAGGTTGCTTTGGATAAAAGAAACGGGCTGCAGGAGCGTGTTGATTGTGTTTGATGGTTCCCTGGGGCATCTTAATCTTTGGGTGATTGCGAATTGTTAAAATTGTAGAGTTGGAATTGTGTGGATTTGTGGGAAACATGGGGAAGAATTTGAATAAGTAGATTGGAATGATTGATTGTGCGATTGCGTGAAAGAGGTGTGAGGCTGCTACCGCGTCGGAGCCGTTGGCTATTGTTCAGGAGCGACAGTGGAGGTCTCGGAGAGTAAGATAAGAGGTCAATTGTTAAGAAGGTGTGAGTGGCTTAGGAGTTGCTTCCATAGTCCAAAGGGATGGGGAAATCACGTGGATTAAGATATGACTGCCGATTCTGAAAGTCCGTTACAAGTAATATGCAGTAAGTTTCCACAGAGAGCTGAATGAATGAGAAATCTTTCTCGGGTAGTACATGAAGAATTAGGGGGCAAATTATGGCCCGAAGGTTGCGTTAGTACATTAAAGGGATTGAAGTACGTTGAGCAAATTATATGGCAATGCAGCAATAGCGAAGAGGCAAGGGAATTAATTGGATTATGGAAAAATTATTACGAGGAATGGAAGGCAAATAGAGATGCTGAAAGAATGTCAAGTTGGAAGGAAGCAACTCTGAAGCGGGGGATAGAATTGGATGATACTGAAGAGTACCGACCTCCAGGCATCTTGAGAGAGGAGCCTGAAACCATTAAAGACAAGGGGAGAAGAAAGTCTTTGAAAGGGAAATGGGCACCAGCAAATCTCAAGCTTAAGGACCCGATGGTTGGTGTTAGTTTTGAGGGGGATGATAACGATGAGTATTTGGAAGATTGGGGAAGTGTTAGAAGTAGAGAACCACAACCACCACCTTATTCCTCTTGCAATCCCCTTACTTTAAATAAGCATTGAGTAGCTTGCGAACACAATAGACAATCAGATTCTGTGGCTCGGGATTCCTTAACCCCGAATGCTCCATTAATAGAAGGTAGTCCGAGAGTTCACGGTACCAGAAGCCAAACTAGAAAGAAAACTCAAGTAGTTAAGGACAAAGAAGGTATAAGAAGGATACAGAAACCAGGGTATTCTTGCGAGCTGAAACCTTGACAAGTTGAATGAGTAGCGAGAGAAAAAAAGGATTCATTTAGAAAGTACCGTGAACACGTTAGTAAGGGGAAAGATACATCTGGGGGTGAGACAACAATTGAAGAAGCCGAGAGAGATCTTGATATGGCAGAAAGTACATAAACTAAACAGACAACCTGTAGGCAGTTCCCTGTGAGAGAAATGCCAAATCTTCATTTGATCCAGCCAATGCAGTGAGTGCAAATTATCCCCGTACAATAGGAGTCTATTCCCCATGGAAGCCCAATGAGATGATGGCCATATTGAGTCAAATACCCGATCGTAGAAAATCACCAGCTTCCTTTGTAGATCACCTAAGAACTACAAAGCACGTTTACCACGCAGACTCCCAAGATCTATGGGCAGTGATCCAGCAAATAATTACCCCAAAGGAACACACCAGGTTCCTAACAATTCTAGGACATCCATCTGATGAAGCACTAGTGAATATGATAGTGGACTATAGTGCAAGGGAAGAGGCTGTTTTAACGGCCCTTGCTAGCACACTTCAAAAGCCGATTGACTTGGCCAGAATCCTAGGTGCAAGACCCAAAAAAGGGAGGTGGAGCAGATGAATTTTTAGAACGATTCTCCAAATTATATACAGATAAATCATATGATTTAAATTATCGAAACTGAGTAAATTCCCCACAATACTGTGCCATCTTATTAAATTGCCATCCCACAAAGTAACGGAATCCATTAAAACTAATAACATGGATTGGACAGAAAATAATGCCAGCCAAATGGCGATGACTGAAAGGTATCACTGGAGCAACATAAAGAAGCAGGAGAGTCCGCCTGCAGTAAAACAAAAGACGGAATATGTAATCAGAAAATAATTGCCAAATTCTGATCCTTGTTTCTATTTTTATTTTTTTTATCTTTTTTTATTAGATAAAAACATTTTGTTTGGAGTAGTCATACATTATTAATATTGTTTATATTATCAATTGTATAATAATTGTACTTCTATATATATTTTTTATTTTTATATAGATAGAAAATAATAGAGGGAGAGAAAAGAAACCAAAACATTAAAAGAGAAATGAATAATCAGCTAATTATCCATCATTGGAGATATGTTCGTGAATTATAAAATGTAATTCTTCATCTAATCTTTGATTCGGGTTTCAGTCAGGTTCTCGTGTCGAACCAGTTTGCCCCTTCAAAAAGTCAATGAATGGAGACCATATTCTAGTAAATAGTTTGTGTTTGTCCATTAAGACAAATCTTAATCTTTCCAAATGTAGGGTCTCTGACATTTCCATAATCCACATTTTAATTGTGGGGGTTATAGGCCCTTTCCAAAATTTTAATATTAATTTTTTCCCAATTATTAAACTATAGTCGATAAAGTTTCTTTGGCTTGTTGGAAATATTTGATTTTGTTCTAATATTCCTAATATTATTCGTTTTGAATCGGGGTCCAATTGGATGTTGACAACTTCCGAAATTATCTTAAAAATTTCCGTCCAAAAATTAAGTTTTATACAACTTACAAATGTGTGCGTTAAGTTAGCCTCTGAGTGCTGACATTTTTCACAAATAGGAGACATGCTTGGGAAAATTCTATTTAATTTTGTTTTTGAATAGTGCAATCTATGTAATACTTTAAATTGTATTGAAGAATGTCTAGCATTTAACGAACAGTGATGTATATGTTGTAAGCTTTCGTCCCAAATATCTTGCCTTATTGGTTGGCCTAGTTCATTTTCCCATGATTGCCTATATATTTCCGTCATGGGTGCATCGATATCTAATAGGATATTATAAATATAAGATATCAATTTTTCTGTGTTAGGGTGTTTGTCCAAACATTCATCAAGAATTTTGTCTTTCTATTTCTATAGAACTGTGTATTTGATTTAGCATAGTCTTGTAGCTGCACCATACGTGGTGAATAAAGGCAAGACGTCAGGTTGGTGCAAACGGTTCTTTTTTCTGTAGTCACACGTTACGTGGGTGCGCTAACTATATTAATGTGTTGCTGTAGCTGAGCGAGGTTGTTCCTTCGGGCTCAGCTACCGGTTAACTCTTTTCAGGTCTTGAGGTAAGAGAGCTTATGTACCAGGACACTCCCTCTAGCCCATGACGTCAAGTGCCCGCCCTCGTATCTCCTGACGAGGGTTCGAGCATTAGTGGCCCGTGTTTAGGCTGACGCCACAGGAACCCCCCCCCCCCCCCCCCCCCAGAACTGGAGGAAGGAATAGCATGGTCAAGGGAGGCTCCTGCATGTAGGTCTGGGACACCCCTGGCGTGGGTCAGGACGGAGCTCTCCACGGGCACAGTGACGCTCTGCGTGTGAGATCCCGATGTACCGAGGGGTGCGACGAGACCGAAGAGACACGGTCGCATCTCCTTGACCAGCTAAGGGAGAGTGTCCTGTGACACAGAGCCCCCAACAACGATGGGGGGGAAAAACCTAAATAAAATAAACAAACTAATTTCTGAACCGTGCGTGGAAATGCAGTGAACACAAAAATGAACAGTAAAAAGACAAATCACAGTGCAATCAGTGTCCAGTGTTCAAAGTTCAAATTGTCCAGTGTTCATAGTGCAGGATAGTGTTGCAGTGACAACCTCAGGCCTGAATGAGGCGCTGTTGCCGGTGGTCAGGCTGCAGGAACAGCATCCATACATATCTATACCCAACAGAAACTAGCAGAAACGCTAAATGAATCTATAATAATAGTTATTCCAAAAATAGATAAGGACCTGGATGATTCAGGTTCATATAGAGCTATAGCTTTCCTAAATACTGATCAAAAAATATTAACTAAAATCCTAGCACAAAGATTAAGCACAGTGATTAATAAATTAATACAACCAGACCAAACGGGATTTATACCAAAACGCTACTCCTCATATAACCTGAGACAATTATTCAATATTATATACTCAAAGAGAAGTACTAACGAAGATCTAGCAATTATTTTGTTAGATACTGAAAAAGCATTCGACCAGGTGGAATGACCCTATTTATTTTCGGTCATGAAAAATCTTCAATTGGGCGAGAGGTTTAGTACATGGGTAAAACTTTTATATACTAATCCAACAGCTAGAATATCAACAAATGAAATGTTATCAGCTAAATTTAATTTATCTAGAGGCTGTAGACAACGATGTCCGTTATCCCCGTTATTATTCGCACTCGCAATAGAGCCACTAGCAGGTTATATGAGGAGTAGCGTTTTGGTATAAATCCCGTTTGGTCTGGGTGTATTAATTTATTAATCACTGTGCTTAATCTTTGTGCTAGGATTTTAGTTAATATTTTTTTGGTATAAAGTCTGACGAAGAACCTATATTGTCTCTACAGGTAGAAGGAAAAATCTGCACCTTCTTAGTAGACTCAGGCGCATCCAAGTCATCCCTTCAATCAATTTATAATCTCCCAGAATCAAAAGAAGTTCAGAACCTGTCTGGGTTTCAAGGACAAGTCTGCCAGTATCCAATCTCTGAGCCAGTAGACGTAGTGTATGGAGGAAAAGCAATCAGACACAGATTTGTGATAACCACCGGATTAGATTGCAATTTGATGGCTAGAGATTTGCTCTGTGCTCTCCAATTAAAACTAGAATGCAGCAACAGATGCATAGTAGTGACCCCCTGGGCTCCCTTACGGCAGTGTTACTCCATAGTGACCCCTCAGTGATGGCCTTAGACTTGGATGAAGAACCCCCATCAAACATCATACTGACTTACGACAGGAGTGGGAAGGATAAAGAGCTGGAAGCATTATTTAAACCATATGAGAAGCAGGATTGGGAGGTGGAAGTGTTGGCACTAGTTGAAGGAAAAGAGGGAGCTGCCAAGTACATCAAAATAATAGCATAGTTATGGAAAATAACTGAAGAAGTGGATCCTTACATTACCCGAAAGGGTGAACTACCCGGCGAGAGCTAAAGACCTAGGAACGAATGGTAAGGAAGGCAATCACCATGGCAGACCCGAATAATTATCAAAAGCAAAATTTATCTATTCAATATACTGTTGAATTTTATCAGGCCCCAAGGACAGTGGTTACCTGCTTACGACATCATCTGGGGAGTGAGGTATACGAGAATGTGGACCCTCAGGTGTGGGAGGAGGACACAGCTCAGGTAGGATGTACGAACATCAATCCCATCCGTGTAGCTCTCCAGAAAGTGGCAACACTTCCTTCAATACAACAATATCCACTAAAATTACAGGCCATCAGCAGCATTGACAAATTAATTCAGGGTTTGCTAGAACAAGGAACACTGGTGAAGTGCCAACCAATTTGTAACACCCCTATTCTTGCCGTTCCAAAGCCGGGAAAGGAGGGCCAATATAAACTTGTACAAGATCTGAGCGAAATCGACTCTGCTGTCGAACCATTCCATTTCCCCTAGTGCCAAACCCTGCCCATATCCTAGCCCAAATACTGGCTGAAGCAAAAATCTTTTTGATAGACGACATGCACATGCGTTTTTCTCTCTGCTTCTTCATGAAGGTGGACAATATTTGTTTTCTTTCACATACAGAGGCCAACAATATACCTGGACCAGATTGCCTCAGGATTTATCAACTCGCCTACTTTATTTTCCAGGTGTCTACAAGACCAATTGAGTATTTTAAAATTCAAAATGAATTCAGCATTGGTGCAGTATATTGATGATTTATTAGTGGATAGCAAAAATGAATCCAGGAATCGGGAAGATACTGCTCAACTACTAAACCATCTAGCTGATTTGCGATTTATAGTCTCCCCGTCAAAAGTACTGATGGCCAAGAGAAAGTAACAGTTTTAGGGATTATAATTTCAGCTACCGAAAGGAGTCTTGAGAAAAGCAGACTTGAACCCATCTGTAAATTCCCAATTCCAAAAGAAGCCAAACAAATGAGGCAATGGCTTTGCATGGTCAATTATTGTAGACCTTGGATCCCCAACATAGCTTTGAAAACCACAGAGCTCACACCTTATACCAGCAAGGAGGGTGAATTTAAATGAACAAAGAAAGCACAAGAGGCCTTTGAAAACTTAAAGAGATCGCTAATGCAAGTTCCGGCATTAGGAAGAATATTATACGACCGACCATTCCAGCTCTATTGTACCATTTTATCTGAATGTGCAACTTCAGTTCTGACTCAAAAATATGGGGATGGACATAGACCAGTTGCGTATTACTCCTCAAAATTAGACCCGGTTGCCAGGGGACATCCACTTTGCACTCAAATTTTAACTGCAATATATAATAGTTTACAATCAGCTGCTAATTTAACACTCTAGAAGAAGATACAATTCACATTCAGTATCGGCATTGTTGGGGCAGCTTCCAACCCAGCACTTAACAATGGCCCACCAAAATAAGTATGAGATCTATCTTTTGAACAACCCAAAACTGCAATTCAAACATTGTGCATTGATTAACCCAGCCTCTGTTCTTGTTTCACCCCCAGAAGAGCAATCAGAGGCAGGACATGACTGTGTATTTGTTATAGAGGAGGAGACATCTGTCAGAGAGTACTTGAGGGATGCACCCATAGAGGACTCTGACATCACATTATATGTGGACGGGAGTGTATCCATTGGACCATGGGGTAAGAGATTGTCTGGATATGCAATTGTTAATCAGAAATCAGACACTGTAGAAGCAGCCGCCTTTGAGTGGCAAGCTGAATTATTTGATTTAATTTGGGGAACATTTTAAAGTAAATATTTACACTGATTCTCAGTATGCATTTGGAGTGGTGCATGATTTTGGACAATTATGGAAAAATAGAGGATTTCTAACTTTTACAGTGATGGAGGTGTACCCATGCAGGAACCCAAATATCAATAAATAATTGGGGACATATGTGTTAAAGGCCATGATGCTACTGAGACAAATTTCTGTTATGAAATGTAGTCCTCTACTACTAGAGGACAGACTCCAGTAGATATCGGGAATCGTAATGCCTATTTGGTAGCCAAGAAAGTATTGAGGGAACGTAAGGTGGTAGTACCTAAAATGATGAGGCAGACTAAATGTATAACTAACAAGTCCCCCTCAGAGAAACTGATGCCAACCATCCAAGAAATTGTTCGATTACAGGAGGAGGCTACTGACAGAGATAAGGAACGATGGAGACAACTTGGGTGTGTACTGGATTGTATGACTGGATTGTGGACCACTCCAGCAGGAGAGACCTGCATGACAGATTGATTGGCAGTATGGATTATAGCATGCATGCACTGTGCAACCCATTGTGGTGCAAGGGCAGTAGAAAACACTCTATTGGCTACTTGGTGGCATCCAAAACTACAAACTTTAGCTCAGAAAGTGAGCAATAATTGCTTCGTCTGCCAGAAATACAATCGAGGGAAAGGAATAAGATGTGAAGGAGGGAAAACACCATTGCCAAGGGTCAGTTAGAGACATTGTAGATGGAAAGGTGCCAGGGGTATAAATACGTACTTGTCATAGTCGATGTATTCAGCCGGTGGATCGAAACTTACCCAACCCTTGATAACAAAGCGGCTACTGTTGTCAAGGTGTTAATGAGAGAAATTATCCCCAGATTTGGTATCCCCATTCGACTTAGTTCAGATAACGGTCCACACTTTATTCGACAAATCAATAAAATATGTTGTGAACAGCTCGGGATCCAGCAACAATTACACTGTGCTTATCGACCACAGGCTGCTGGACTTGTAGAAAGGGCAAATCAGACCCTTAAAACTACATTAGCCAACATGAAGGCGGAGACTGGACTTGGATGGAATAAATTACTCCCAATAGCTTTATTTCAGATGAGAGTCACAACTTTAGGGAAATCTAGATTGAGCCCAGCAGAAATTATTCATGGTAGACCCTTGAAAGCACCTTAGAATCAAAATGCAATGAAAATAATCAATTTCCACCATATGACTGCGGAGATGACTACATTCTAGCATTGACTAGCGCCTTAAAGGATTCATATAATAAGAGTAAAAGAGGCCTATAGTGAAATGCCTGTGTTAGAAACTCCTATTCAAGTAAAACCTGGAGACCATGTCCTTATAAAGAATTGGGTGAGGAAAGGATTGGAGGTTTGTTGGGAGGGACCTTACCAGGTTCTTCTCATGACTACAACAGCTGGGAAAGTGGATGGACGAAATGCATGGGTACACCTCCATCACTGTAAAAGCATCAGTGAAAATATGGATTGCTAACTTATTTCATCCCACGTTCTCTTTGGAACTGTAAGCTCTATTATACATAAAGTACAAATGAACTATCAAGATTGATGGATGGCATTCGCGCTCACAACAACTCTGGAGGTGAAGATTCATCAGAAGGAATTCATGAAGCTGTGTACATGAAAACTCGGGAAGCTTGATGAAGTTCTGGGAAGATGCATCAGCAACTTTTTTATTAGAACATTTGTTAACGTAAAGCAGTTGTTATTACAATTTGAGTTGTCATTAATGATGCAGGTTATCATAAATGATAAAATGGGGGTATGTCAATATTGACCAAATTAAAGATACCATAAAATGGAGGATCCCTGCATTGGTCAGGATTGCTTAACCTTTGTCAGTAGAAAATTACAGGCTTTGGAATGGCGCTGATTATTCTGAGCATCAGAATGATATGCAGGATGGTGAGGATCCAGGTGTTCTCCTCATTTCCCCTTAATCGATAAAATGTATAGAAACTCTGCAAACAAACTTAAATGCATGGATATGATTGGATTACTGCAAAAAGCATTGTATATATTGTAAATAATGTTGCCCTGCTGTTTGTTGATTGGCCAAGGTGTTAAGCCCTGGCAGGGTTGTTTTGAAGTCCTGGGTAAATGTTGCATTATTCAAGTTAAGTTAGCTTCTTCTAGAAGCTTCTCCTGAAACAATGTATGGGGGGATTCTGTTATTGGTCTGGGTAACTGTCAATAATGTATTTCTGTAATTAATATGTTTGATTGGATTGTAAAGAGACCACCCCTATGTAGTTTGGCCCCACAACATTCAGGGACCTATAAAAGGCAGCCCCCATGTGGTCCTTTGTCAAACTTCTGGAAGAGCGCTTGGGACTGCATGACCTTTTGGAGTGTCTCTGCTTGCATGTGGCTGAAGGGCTTGGCCAGGCAGATAAAAGGATCGAACCCACAGATTGAATTTGCTGTTCAATCTAAAAATAATGTTTAGTTGTTCCAGTGCTTGACTCAGTGCTTTATTAACTGAACTAGACTGGGGGGAAGCTTAGAAGAGCATATTTACAGCACCACACATTTAGATTAAATGGTTCAATGGTTTTTTATTGTCACATATGCACAGCAAGGTGAAATTCATTTGCACAACCCACAAGTGCATAGTCACCATATTTTGCCGCGGTTTCCAAAGAAATAGAAAAAATCCAATGTTTTTCCAGTGCAAAGCCCATACTGGATGTGCTGGAGTGCCCCAATCCAGGTAAGCCCAGGTAAGCCCCAGTCCTCTGCAGTCTGATGACCCCTACTCACCCAACAGCCTCTATGCCCCAGAGGGTGCCGACTGCAGCCGATCTTGAGGGCGCTGGAGTCTATACCATGGTCCCTCTTCTACTGATCCGCTCCTAGTGCCGTAGTCACCAGCAGCTCCCTCCTTAACGTCCTCCTGTAGGCATCAGCCTGTGGCGGCCTGCTACCGCATGTGGCCTTGGGCGTCTGATGGGTCTTTGTTCTCGCGGCTGTTGGGTTTTTGTGTTTGTTGGCAGGATCCGTACTCATTCTTGGTGGGTCGCAGATGTTTGGGGCTGCCACCAGGTCCATACTTGCACTCCGCCAGCCGTCTGGACTGCTCTTGCACAGCTCCACGGTGCCTGGATACCTGGTGTTCTTCCCAGTATTTCCTCCTTCATCCTGCATGCCACCTTGTTAATTTTTCTCCTAATTTTCATATGATCTTGGTGTTTGTATTAACCTGAAGTGCTGTTACAGACCTGAGACAATGTGTCAATACCTTTTTTAATTAAAATAATGTTTCAATAATGTGATCTACAGTGTTATCACTGTTAGTTATTTAGAAATTCTATGAAGAAATATCAATACTGTATTGCTAGTACGTTGCTGGAGGCAAGAGGACAAAACCGTATGAACGATCATTCACAAGCTTGGAGATATGTGTGGATTAGAATTGGAAACAAGCATTGGAACAATTGAAACAATTAGACCAGCACAGAAGCAGGCTCAATGGCCCACTGAGTCTACCTATGTACAGTTCAGTTCACCCCACTAGAGGAAGGACATGCATGAATGAATGAATGAATGAATACCTTATGTAGTGTGACAAGTCACTGTGAATTTTTTTGTTTCCATACACAAGGTATGTAAAATAGCCACATAAAGGTCGTTAACAAAGTTACAGGGTATCCATGCCAGGTCCCCCCTTTGTTCTCACCCCCCCCCCCCCCCCCCTCCCCATCACACACAGCAGTTTTCCCTCACCGGGTCCTCCATTGTTCATTGTTCTTCCCCCCCCCCCTCACAGCAGTTCCCCTACGCTGGGTCCTCCTTTGTTCCTTCCCCCAGCAGCGGCGTTCTCACTTCCACATGGTCCATCCTCGTCCATCCATCAGCGCCATCATCGCCCACCCCACCAACCTCTCCACTATCACTGTCAGGCTGGACAGATTTCAGAGGAAATTTACCAGGGTATTGTCTGGATGGGGAGCATGTGCTGCGATTTGATAGACTGAGCTTGTATTCCTTGGAGCACAGGAGGCTGAAGGGTGACCCAATAGAAGTACTATGTTTTAGCTTTTGGTTTAGATTTATTGTTGTCACATGTACTAAGATGCAAACAAAAGTCTTTCACTGTATGTTATGCAATCAAATCAGTTAACACTATACGTGAATACAATAGAGCAAATCTCAAGTACAAACTTAGAGGGAAGAAAAAGATACAGAATGCACAGTATGGGTTCTCAACATTGCAGTGTAACAGTGTAGATGATAGTGCATGTCCCTTTAATTATAGGCTGTGTAGCCCTACTAACCACTCCCCTTTTATCAAGTATATCAATGTCTCCCCATCCCCCAGTAGGCTCTCTAGTAAAACGTGCAGACCATGTACAGCTAGGGCATCAGTGAATGTGTGATTAATAAAGGCCATAGTAAAGAAACACTGTGTGAGTGTACGCTGTGTGAGTGTACGCTCTTTACATGGTGTCAGAAGTGGGATACGAACCCACGCCTCCACATTCACGAGGCGGAGGTGCTGACGGGAACGATGGTAAACAGTGCCATCGAGGTTGACCAGATAGGAACGGGGTGTTGCGGCAGGCCCGACAACAACCGCAAGGCTAGGGTGACCAGAGGTGGAACGCATGCGGACAACCTGACCAGGAGACAGGCAGGAAGGGCACGGCAGGACCTATCATGGGAGCGCTTCTGGATGGACTGCTTAGCGGTGATGCGCTCATGAACCATGGCAGGCTTCAAAACAGCGGGAGCAAGAGTCTGCTGGGCCACCGGAATGGGAGGGCGTGTGACCCGGGACATGAGGCGCTGCGCCAGGGACACCAAGACGTTGTCCCGGGAAATGTTACGAAGGTTGAGCAGGGCGAGGTAGATGTCAGATTTGGAAACCCGGCAACGCTCCAATAAACCTTTCGCGCTGCGGACAGCTCGCTCAGCCAGGCCGTTGCTTTGAGGGTATTCAGGGCTACTAGTGTAATGCCGAAAGTTCCAACGATCAGCAAAGTCCTTGAACTCCGCGCTGGTAAACTGGCTGCCATTGTCGGACTGCAGGCTTGCAGGGGACCCAAAGGTGGCAAAGTGGCGGCGCAACTTTTCAATAACAGCAGAAGAGGAGAGAGATGACAGCTGGTCGACCTCAAACCAGTTGGAGTAGGAGTCAACGAGCACCAAGAAGTGCTTGCCGTGCCACTCAAAGATGTCAGTTGCCAGCGCCGACCATGGCAAATCAGGTGCAGGCTGTTGTAGAAGGGGTTGTCGCTGCTGCTGCGATGCAAGACTGTTGCAGGTTGGGCACGAAGACACCCGGCCCCAGAAGTAAGCAGACATATCGGGCCAGTAAAACTGGCTCTGTGCGATAGAGAGAGTGGCCTCGGCACCGGGATGGCCGCGATGAGCAGTGTCGAAATACTGTTGCCGTAGAGCCTCAGGCACCACAACTTTGTGACCCTTAACGATTACACCGTCCCGCAGCACCAACTCGTCACGGACCAGGAAGTAAGGCACTACCGCGGCGGGTAGGGAAGAACGTCGTTCAGGCCAGCCTCGCTGAATGACTGCAGCCAGCTGCTGGAGAGAGGCGTCAGCAGCAGTGTGTTTGACCAGGGACTTGAGCTGGTAGGAGGGCACAAAGTTGACGTTCATGACGATCATGCTGGAAGCCTCGTAAGGGTGACGGGTGGTCGAAGCAAGAGGTGCCCGAGATAACGTGTCAGCGATAAACATGTCCTTGCCTTTACGGTACACCACGGAGAAGGTGAAACGCTGCAGCTGAAGCATCATCCGTTGGAGCCTGCCATGGTTCGTGAGCGCATCACCGCTAAGCAGTCCATCCAGAAGCGCTCCCGTGATAGGTCCTGCCGTGCCCTTCCTGCCCTGTCTCCTGGTCAGGTTGTCCGCATGCGTTCCACCTCTGGTCACCCTAGCCTTGCGGTTGTTGTCGGGCCTGCCGCAACACCCCGTTCCTATCTGGTCAACCTCGATGGCACTGTTTACCGTCGTTCCCGTCAGCACCTCCCCCTCGTGAATGAGCCTCCTCCTCCTCCTGCTGTTCCCCATGCTTCTCCTCTGTCTGCCATTCCGCCTGCTGCATTCACTTCGCGTGCGCCTGCTAGACCGGTCCCGGTCCTTCTCCCTGTGTCTGTTCCCGTGCCTCCGCCCTCTTCTCCCCCGTCGCCTAGTCGCTCGCCTTCCATCCCCTTATCGCCACGGGCGTCCCCGCCTCGCAGCGCTCCTGTCGTGGGGTCTTCCCCAGTTTCACCTGCTTCTGTTCCTTTGGGGGGAGGGGGTGTGAGCGGGATTTGCACCCGCTCTGGCCGTCTTGTGCATGCACCTGACCGCTACGGCGATTATATATGATTGCTGCTATTGTATTGTCCAGTTGCCCTAGCGCATGAGACATGGTCGGCTGTCACGTTCCTTTCTTTTATAAGAGGAAGGATGTAGATGATAGTGCATGTCCCTTTAATTATAGGCTGTGTAGCCCTACTAACCACTCCCCTTTTATCAAGTATATCAATGTCTCCCCATCCCCCAGTAGGCTCTCTAGTAAAACGTGCAGACCATGTACAGCTAGGGCATCAGTGAATGTGTGATTAATAAAGGCCATAGTAAAGAAACACTGTGTGAGTGTACGCTCTTTACAAACAGTTCCAGAGAAAAAGTCCAATGTTTACAATTAGTTAGTTTGGCAAATCGTGACTGCACCCTAGCATATTGAAGGACCATTCTAAAGACTGATGGCAGTGAGAAAGTAGCTGTTCCTGAGTCTAATGATGCTCGCTATGTAGGCTGCATTCACACGGCAGAATGAACTGTAGATGAAGTCAATGGTGTGGTCTGGCCTGTGTGATGGACTAGGCTACATCCACAACTCCCAGAAATTACTTGCGGTCATGGGCAGAGCTGTTCCGAAACCAAGTATCACAAATTTGAGAAGGAGAAGGTTAAATCGGAAGTGTCAGTGATGCAGTTGAACAAAGGGGACTATGAAGGTATGAGCGAGGAGCTGACTAAGGTACACTGGAAAGGGATCCTAGCAGGAATGACACTGGAACAGCAATAGCAGGTATTTCTGGGCATAATCCGGAAGACGCAGGATCATTTCATTCGAAAAAAGAAGACAGATTCTAAGGGGAGTAGGAGGCAACCGTGGCTGACAAGAGAGGTTAGGGAGAGAATAAAACTAAAAGAAGATGTATAACACAGCAAAGAGTAGCCGGAAGCCAAAGGATTGGGAAACTTTCATAGGACAACAGAAGGAAACAAAATGGGCAATACGGGCTGAGAAGATGAGGTACGAGGGAAAACTGGCCCGAGAATATAAAGGAGGACAGTAAAAGCTTTTTAAATATGTTAAGGGAAAAGTAGCAAAGTCAAATGTGGGTCCCTTGAAGGCAGCACGGGTGAAATTATTGTGGGTAACAAGGAAATGGCAGAAGAGTTGAACAAGTACTTTGGATCTGTCTTCACTAAGGAAGACACAATTTCCCAGATGTACTGGAGGACAGAGGATCTAAGGGGGTAGAGGAATTGAAAGAGATTTTCATTAGGCGAGAAATAGTATTGGGTAAGCTAATGGGACTGAAGGATGATAAATCCCCTGGGCCGGATGGTCTGCATCCCAGGGCCCCCAGGGAGGTGGCTCTAGAAATAGTGGATGCATTGGTGATCATTTTCCAATGTTCAATAGATTCAGGATCAGTTCCTGTGGATTGGAGGATAGCTAATGTTATTCAAGAAAGGAGCGAGAGAGAAAACAGGGAATTAAAGACCAGTTAGCCTGATTTCGGTGGTGGGAAAGATGCTGGAGTCAATTATTAAAGAGGTAATAATGGGGCATTTGGATAGCAGTAACAAGGCTAGTCCAAGTCAACATGAATTTATGAAAGGGAAGTCATGCTTGACTAATCTTCTGGAATTTTTTGAAGATGCAACATGTAAAATGGATGAAGGGGAGCCAGTGGATGTATTGTATCTAGACTTTCAGAAAGCTTTTGATAAGGTCCCGCACGGGAGACTGGTGATTAAATTTAGAGCACATGGTATTGGGGGTAGGGTGTTGACATGGATAGAAAATTGTTTGGCAGACAGGAAGCAAAGAGTAGGTGTGAACGGGTCATTTTCAGAATGGCAGGTAGTGGCGAGTGGAGTGTCTCAAGGTTCGGTGTGGGGGCCGCAACTGTTTACCATATATATTAATGATTTGGAAGAGGGAATTAGCAGCAACACCAGCAAGTTTGCAGATGATACAAAGCTGGCTGGCAGTGTGAACTGTGAAGAGAATGTTAGGAGGTTGCAAGGTGACCTGGACAGGTTGAGTGAGTGGGCAGATGCGTGGCAGATGCAGTATATTATAGACTAGACTAAGTGGGACCCGTTGGGTCCCATGTTCATACAGGAGGGCTGGTCCCCCGATGCAACATTCCACCTCTCCACCAATTCCAATATTGGTGGCCAGTGGGGGAGAGGGGGTGTGCTTTCTGGAGCGCTGGTATGGGTGTTGTTGGCTGCAGGGACTACTGGTCTCCAGAAGGCTAGTATGGACATTATGGGCCAAATGGATTCTTGGGGTAGCAGCTCAGTCCCTCAAGCATGATGTGCTGGCAGCTCACTCACGGCCGGTGGGCTGGCAGTTGACTCATAGCTATTCCTTGAAATTCCATTTCAAGCAGAGTGCAAGGCCACCAAATTCAAATCCATTTTCCTACCATTTCAAGCAGACTGCAAAGCCACTACATTCAAGTGCAGTTTCTCACCTCTTCAAGCAGGTTGCAAGGCCACAAAATTCAAGCGCAGTTTCATACCACTTCAAGCAGGGTGCAAGGCCATCAAATTCAAGTGCAGTTTCATATCATTTCAAGCAGGGTTAAACCACCATAAGACCACACAAAACACCACACTCAAAGTTCAATAGACATTCAGTATGTCCAGTTGATTCACAGCTCAGACAGAGTCATGACTGCTCCCTCCCCCATCATGCAGAGACTGAGCCACACCCACAATTCCGAGTTTTATAATCCTTCCCCCTCCCACCTGAAAAGGTGTGGCCTTCGTGGCATGATTCACAGGAGTGAGATTCTCAACATCTTTTAAACACTAAACACTTTTATTATTCATTGATGGGAAGAATCCTCTGCACCTGATGAGCGGAAGGGGACAGAGTAAGATGGCCAAAAATCACAGCCGTAAGTGTTAGCGTTTTATCCAAAATCAATATAGTGTAAACAGGGATTGTCAAGTTTCGCCAAACAGCCATTTGCAGTGCATTTTCACTTCATCCCAAACCCCGCCCCCCCCCCCCCCCAACAGCTATTTGCAGTGCATTTCTACTTCAACCCAAACACCCCCCTCCAGCCCAAACAGCCATTTGCAGTGTATTTCCACTTCGCCCCAAACCACACCCCCACCGCCCAAAAAGCCATTTGCAGTGCATACCCACCTCACCCCAAAGACAGTCATTTGCAGTGCACTCCCACCTCACACCAAAGACAGCCATTTGCAGTGCATTTCTACTTGAAACCAACCATATTTTGATTTTCAAACCACATTAAGGGCACTCACAGTTGAGTAGACATGTTTAGTGTTATTCAGAGAGACATACCCCTCTTGCTTCCTCCATGTTGCAGAGACTGAGTGAGGCACCCCACTTCCGGGTTTTATAGTCCCTCCCCCCTCCCACCAGCAGGGGCAGCAGAGAGAATGGCAAAACATTTAAAAACATTAATATCTCTCTGATTTTGCAGAACAAAGTAAATAGGAATTGTAACACAAACCACACATAAAAACAGCAGATTGCCAATCCAGGAGGACTTAAACCAAGTGGAGTCAGGACACCTTCAGACACCTCTGAAGAGACAGGTTTTTGTGTAGGGAACATGGGAAGAATGAGAGGAGGTTTCCTTAAGGTGTTTGGGAGCACGAATACCACTGCTTAGTTTTGCTGATGACCCAGTAGCATAGTTTGGACAGTCGATGGAGTCAATAGTGGGGAGTCTGGTATAATGTTAGAGTATTTCATAAACCAGTATATTGTGAAACTTGAGCCTGCACCAAAAAATAGTCTACATTGAAAATAACCCATTCGCTTACATTTCTATCAGTGCTATTATGGAGAATAATGTCCAGATAGATTGCTCAGGACAAGGTCAAATAATGTTATCCTGCCAGTAGATTAATCACTATCTGCTACAGACCCAATCTGGTGGTTACATCCTGCATCAGACATGATAGCGGGAATCACCCATGAAAAACCAGCAACTTCCAAATTCAAAAACACTTGTATGGGAGTGTCAAACAAGCACATTTAGATTGGATTGTTTTCTCTGGAAAGTCAGAGAATGAGGGGATACCCAATAAAAGTGTAGACTTAAGGGCCTGTCCCACCAGCATGCAACTCTATGCGATGAACGCGATCAAACTAGAAGCGGGCGCCGCGCGGAGGTCGGGTGATCCCCTGGACAGGGCCGTTCCCACCAGCATGCGCCTGCATGCGGCAAGCGCAACCAAACCGGCAGTAGGGGCCGCGCGGAGGTCGGGTGAGTGGCGCAACACGGCGCAAAGTGAGGCAAACTTGGAGCGAAGGTAAAGTAAGTTCGCCAGGACAGAGAGGGGCACACAGAGAGGGGCACCGAGGCACACACACACACACAGGGCCACGGAGCCACACACATAGAGGGTCATGGAGGCACCTACAGAGAGGGTCACGGAGGCACGATGTCGGGGCGGTGTTTAAACGTCGAGGTGACTGCGAGCCGACAAGCCGTTGCCGCGCGGAATTTTTGGACATTGTCAGTTTTTCGGAGCCCCGCGTGGTGTCGGGACGAACTCGGGACGAACTCTGCACAATTCCGCACGGCTCCGGCGATCGAAGTGGGACCGGCCCCACGACGCCGGACGGCTCAAGCGACCACGTTAGGTCGCGCTAATCGCATAGAGTTGCATGCTGGTGGGACAGGCCCTTAAGTGTTTAAGAAGGAACTGCAGATGCTGGAAAATCGAAGGTAGACAAAAGTGCTGGAGAAACTCAGTGGGTGCAGCAGCATCTATGGAGCTAAGGAAATAGGCAACGTTTCGGGCCGAAACCCTTCTTCAGACTGATGTAGGGTGGGGGGGGGGGGGTTGAAAGAAAGGGAAAAGGAAGAGGAGGAGCCCGAGGGCTGAGGGAGAATTGCGAAGGGGAGGAGACAGCAAAGGCTACCGGAAATTGGTGAATTCAATGTTTATGCCACTATTTGGGCAGATTAAAACATTGACTAGCCCTGACCCAATGTAGATTGCCTGGCCCAGGGGAGCTGAGACTGATAAAGATTAGATCATAATAATAAGATCATAATACAAAGGAGCAGCATTAGGTCATTCAGCCTATTGAGTCTACTCCACCATTCAATCATGGCTGATCTGTTTTTTCCTCTCAAACTTAATCTTCTGCCTTCTCCCTGCAACCTTTGAGACCCTTACAAATCAAGAACCCATTAATCTCTGCCTTAAAAATAGGCAATGTCTTTGACTCCACGGCCTCATGTGGCAAAATATTCCACAGATTCGCAACCCTCTAGCTAATGAAATTCCTCCTCATCCCCATCTTGAAGATACATCCTTTATTTTGAGGCTATGCCTTTGAATTCTCGACTCTCCCATCACTGGAAACACCCTTTCAACGTCCTCTACGATAATCCTCAATGCTAGTGCTCCGCAAGGATGCGTTCTCATCCCCCTTCTTTACTCCTTGTACATTCGCGACTGTGCAGCCATGTACAAATCTAATTCAATTTATAAATTCACAGACAACGGCACCATTGTGGGCTGAATATCAAACAATGATGAGGCAGAGTACAGGAACGAGATTGAGAACCTCCTGACCTGGTGTCGAGTCAACCACCTTTCTCTCAATGTTAGCAAGACAAATGAGATTGTGATTGACTTCAGGAAGCGAAGCGGTACACATGCCCTAGGTTTTTTTTTATTGCACTGAAGTAGAGATCATTGAAAGCTTCAAATTCCTAGGAGTAAATATCAGCAACATCTTATCCTGGACCACCCATATTGATGCAATGGCCAAGAAAGCACACCAACAACTCCACTTCCTTAGAAGGCTTATGTAGAAGAATGCCCCAGTGTTTTCCTACCAGCCTTGCTCCATCTCCGGCTCCCTCCTGTTTGGTGCACCAAACTTTGGGGGATGAGCAGGGGCTGAGCATGACGGCTCCACCCCTACAGACTGCGGCCCACCAGGTCCTTCTGCGTCTGACCGTACATCTGGCCACGAGGCCCGCCGGGTCTTCTTGGGCCGATTCCTGTCTCTGCGGTGGGTGAGCCAGATCTGTTTTCGGTTATGACCGCGATCGTCAGGATCCTTCTGCTGCAACTCCGTCCCCTAACAGCACTGTAGATATATCACATCCCAAGAACTGCAGCCATTCAGAAGGCATCTCACAATCATTTTCTCAAGGTTAATTAGGCACCGGCTCAGCCTGTGAAGTCCACATGCCTGGAATAAACATAAAAATAGACATTTATATTTAACTGTTTAAAATTGTCATTTGTACCAGGTGAATAGAGAAACAAATGTTCCCACAAATTGGAAACAATTCTGAGATTAACGGGCTACCAGGCAGACATATTTTCTTGCTCAAAAGCAGAGCCAAGAATTGCAAGACCTTTATCTGCATCTTTCCAGCATTAGCTATACCTGTCAGCATGATATTTGGAGATACAAATGATGGCAGATGCTGGAATCATGAGCTGGAAACAAACTGCTAGAGGAACTCTGCAGGTCAGGCAGCATCTGTGGAGGGAAATTTGTGGACATAACCCTCTGCAGATGCTGCCTGACCCACTGAGTTTCACCACTTTCTTTTTTTTGTCAAAGTTATATTGTCAGTCTCATAATGTGTGGGTGCCAAGCAACAGTGCACATGCAGTGGCAGCATGGTATGGTGCTGTCAAAACGGTATTTGTTCATTCTCCCCATGGCCATGTGGGGTTTCCCCGGGTGCTCTGGTTTCCTCCAAGACCCCAAAGACGTGCAGGTTTTTAGGTTAATTTGGCTTCGGTAAAATTTGTAAATTGTACCTAGTGTGTAGGATAGTGATTGTGTGTACCGGGATCGCTGGTTGCCGTTGACTCAGTGCGCCAAAGTGCCTGTTTCCATGCTGTATCTCTAAATTAAACTAATCTAACTAAACTAGTGTCAGATTAAATGGGCTCCAGTTCCCAAGACTGTGGTACTGTAGTAATTTTATGATTTATGAGAGGATAAATTTCGAGAATATATTTTCAATATTTACCTTTCAAATCATTATCTTCAAGATTATCAGAAAACCATTTTTGTCCAACCAAATGTCTTGCCTCCCAAATATACCTCATCAATCCAATATATTCCATAAAAATGGTCACACTTCCAATGATGTGCTTATTATTAATATCAGTAAAACAGTGCAAGTGTGGAAAAATGTACAGTGGCTTGCAAAAGTTTTCATACCCCTTGAACTTTTCCGCATTTTGGCATGTTACAACCACAAATGTAAATGTATTTTATTGGGATTTTATGTGATAGACCAACACAAAGTGGCGCATAATTGTGAAGTGGAAGGAAAATGATACATGGTTTTCAAATTTTTTTACAAATAAAAAACTGAAAAGTGTGGTGTGCAAACGTATTCAACCCCCTTTACTCTGATACCCCTAAATAAAATGCAGTGTAACCAATTGCCTTCAGAAGTCACCTAATTAGTAAATAGAGTCCACTTGTGTGTAATCTAATCTCAGTATAACTACAGCTGTTCTGTGAAGGCCTCAGAGGTTTGTTAGAGAACATTAGTGAACAAACAGCATCATGAAGCCCAAGGAACACACCAGACAGGTCAGGGATAAAGTTGTGGAGAAGTTTAAAGCAGGGTTAGGTTATAAAAAAATATCCCAAGCTTTGAACATCTCACGGAGCACTGTTCAATCTATCATCCTAAAATGGAAAGAGTATGGCACAACTGCAAACCTACCAAGCCATGGCCGTCCACCTAAACTGACAGGCCGGGCAAGGAGAGCATTGATCAGAGAAGCAGCCAAGAGGCCCATGGTAACTCTGGAGGAGCTGCAGAGATCCACAGCTCAGGTGGGAGAATCTGTCCACAGGACAACTATTAGTCATGCACTCCACAAATCGGGCCTTTATGGAAGAGTGGCAAGAAGAAAGCCATTGTTGAAACAAAGCCATAAGAAGTCCCGTTTGCAGTTTGCCACAAGCCATGTGGGGAACACAGCAAGCATGTGGAGGAAGGTACTCTGGTCTGATGAGACCAAAATTGAAGTTTTTGGCCTAAATGTAAAACACTATGTGTGGCGGAAAACTAACACTGCACATCACCCTGAACACACCATCACCACTGTGAAACATGGTGGTGGCAGCATCATGCTGTGGGGATGCTTTTCTTCAGCAGGCACAGGGAAGCTGGTCAGAGTTGATGGGAAGATTGATGGAGCCAAATACAGGGCAATCTTGGAAGAAAACCTGTTAGAGTCTGCAAAAGACTTGAGACTGGGGCAGAGGTTCACCTTCCAGCAGGACAACAACCCTAAACATACAGCCAGAGCTACAATGGAATGGTTTAGATCAAAGCATATTCATGTGTTAGAATGACCCAGTCAAAGTCCGGACCTTAATCCAATTGAGAATCTCTGGCAAGACTTGAAAATTGCTGTTCACAGAAGCTCTCCATCCAATCTGACTGAGCTGGAGCTATTTTGCAAAGAAGAATGGGCAAATATTTCAGCCTTCTGTTGTGCAAAGCTGGGAGAGACATACCCCAAAAGACTTGCAGCTGTAATTGCAGCGAAAGATGGTTCTACAAAGTATTGACTCAGGGGGGCTGAATAGTTTTGCATGCCACACTTTTCAGTTTTTTATTTGTAATAAAATGTGGAAACCATGTATCATTTTCCTTCCACTTCACACTTATGCACCAATTTGTGTTGGTCTATCACATAAAATCCCAATAAAATACATTTATGTTTGTGGTTGTAACGTGACAAAATGTGGAAAAGTTCAAGGAGTATGAAAACTTTTGCAAGCCACTGTACTTGTATCACTTTCCTGCTTTTCAGTTCAATGCTGCTAATGTAAATGCCAGTGTTATTCTTTCTTATTTCACCATCTGATAACTTCAGTACTTTAGCACGCATGATTTGCCAGGATATCTGCATAGCTCTGCCAAATACACATTCAGATTATTCAAAGCATATGTAACCGTGTTATATTTCCTGCCAAGAATCACTACTCACAATGATTAATGTCAAAAGTAATTTGTCAATTACCACTTTCAAGAGGTTCATTAGCGTAATTTATTTGGCAGCGTTATTCCTGAACATTAATACCAAGGATGACTCTCCTAGGCCCAGCAGAATAAATCTAATCATGAAGAAAGCACATTAAATCCCTTTGTTTTCTTAAAAGTTTAAAACGATTTTGCAAATCACCAAATATTTCACCTGCGACAGATACACTGCAGAAAGCATTCTGACCGGCTGCATCATGGTCTTTTACGGCAATTCAAATGAGCAGGAACACAAGAGGCAGTAGAGGGAGGTGGACTCAACCTAGACAGTCATGAGCACTGACCCCACCTTGAAACGGTGCCTCAAGAAAGCAATATCAAGGATCCTCACCATCTAGGTCAGATCCTCTTCTGGCCGCTATCATTAGACAGGAGATACAGAATTCTGAAGTCAAGAGTCAAGAATCAAGAGTCAAGAGTGTTTTATTATCATATGTCCCAGTACAGCAATGAAATTCTTATAGACCTGTCCCACGGTGCGAGTTCATTCCAAGAGCTCTCCTGAGTTTTAAAAAAATCAAACTCATGGTAAGCACGGAGAATGAACATAGCGGGTACGTCGGAGCTCGGGAACGTCTCTTAGCGCTAACGGCAGGTACTCAGGAAGACTCGCTAAAGGTAAGCACGGGAAGACTCATGAAGATTTTTCAACATGATGAAAAATGTCCACGAGAGCCTGAGTACCGACGAGTGGCCATTACCGTAAATCTCCAAGTTCGAATCAGGGCAAACTCAGGAGAACTCTTGTAATGAACTCGTACCGTGGGACAGGGGTTTTACTTGCAGCAACACAACAGAATATGTGAACATCGTCCCATGCCATCAGGTTCAGAAACAGCTACCTTCCTACAACCATCAGTTTCTGCAACCAGCCTGCACAACTATAATCCTACCTCAGCAACAGAGCACCATGGACCACCGCTTGTACTACCACAGACTTAGTTTAGTTTAGTTCAGAAATATAGTGTGTAAACAGGTCTTTCAGCCCACTGAGTCTGCAATGACCTGTGATGCCCCGTACAGTAACACTATCCTACGCACTAGGCACAATTTGCAATCTTTTACCAAAGCCAATTAACCTACAAGGCTGTACGTCTTTGGAGTGTGGGAGGAAACCTGAGCGCCAGACAAAGCCCATGCTGTCATGGGGAGAACATACAAACTCCATACAGATAGAAACATAGAACATAGAAAATAGGTGCAAAAGTAGGCCATTCGGCCCTTCGAGCCTGCACCGCCATTCAATATGATCATGGCTGATCATCCAACTCAGTATCCTGTACCTGCCTTCTCTCCATACCCACTGATCCCTTTACCAACAAGGACCACATCTAACTCCCTCTTAAATATAGCCAATGAACTGGCTTCAACTACCTTTTGTAGCAGAGAATTCCACAGATTCACCACTCTCTGTGCGAAAATTTTTGTTCTCATCTCGGTCCTAAAAGACTTCCGCCTTATCCTTAACACACCATAGGATAACACACCATAGGATCGAACTGGGGTTTCTGGCATTGAAAGGCAGCAACTTTACTGTTGTGCCACTGTGCTGCCCCACTTGTTTTTTTAATTGTGTTTTTGAATGCATTTTTTTTTACACTGATTATTTTTTTTCATATTTTGGATAATTTATGAATGATTTGTGTTCTTGATCACTTTCACAGTCTAATGTCCTGTATTGTTGCTGCAAGCAAGATGTTTTTGTTGTTGCTGTACCTCTCCGTGCTTCTACATATGGCTTTACACGCTTGCCTAGACTTGTCCGTCTTGCAAAATTCTGTCACGGACATCTGTTACATAAGCTATTCAATGTGTGCATTTTAAATTATATATTTCATGTTCATTCATGGAAATTATGAACATAGAGTTTCTAGTTCTCATTTGTATCAAATGTTACTTCGATCCTTTTACTGGCCCAGACTTTTTACTTCTTTGTTCAGTTGAAAAAATTGCCCAGAAATGGGTGGTGATAATGATATCCTATATTTCCTATAAAATCTTCCCCCTTTACCTGAAACCTACCGTAAGCCCTCCGGTTCTTGATCTCCCTACTCTGGGCAAGAAACTCTTTGCGTCTACCCAATCTATTCCAGTTCCCCGATCTATACCAGTTGCCTGATAACAACTGAGAAGATATATGGTGTGTGCAGTCCTTCAGTATGACAATAGACAATAGACAATAGACAATAGACAATAGGTGCAGGATCAGGCCATTTGGCCCTTCGAGCCAGCACCGCCATCAATGTGATCATGGCTGATCATCCACAATCAGTACCCTGTTCCTGCCTTCTCCCCATATCCCCTGACACCGCTATTTTTAAGAGCCCTATCTAGCTCTCTCTTGAAAGCATCCAGAGAATCTGCCTCCACCGCCCTCTGAGGCAGAGAATTCCACAGGCTCACCACTGTCTGTGAGAAAAAGTGTTTCCACCTCTCCATTCTAAATGGCTTACTCCTTATTCTTAAACTGTGGTCCCTGGTTCTGGACTCCCCCAACATTGGGAACATGTTTCCTGCCTCTGGTGTGTCCAAGCCCTTAACAATCTTATATTTTTCAATGAGATCACCTCTCATCCTTCTAAACCCCAGAGTGCACTAGCCCAGCTGCTCCATTCTCTCAGCACATGACAGTCCCGCCATCCCGGGAATTAACCTTGTAAACCTACGCTGCACTCCCGCAATAGCGAGAATGTCCTTCCTCAAATTAGGGGACCAAAACTGCACACCATACTCTAGGTGTGGTCTCACTATGCACAGCCGCCCTCCTCCCCACCGGCCGACTTGTTAGATTCCTCCCCCCCACCCCCCCCCCAAACCTGCAGCACAAAAACCTTTCCTGCAAGTTACTAGATGTGCTGCCTGATAGTGGCAGAGAGGAAATTACTTGTACGTGCAGAAGATAGGCCAGACCACTTAATAGCTTCAATTTCGATTTGAGAATCAACCAGAGAAACTGTAGATAAGGAAAGCTAGTAAATTCTATTTATGTCAAATTCAAAAGAAATTATATAGAGATAAAAAGTGTGGGGAGGAACTGCCGATGCTGGTTTAAACCGAAGATGTACACAAAATGCACAGATTCTGAAGAAGGGTCTCGAACCAAAACGTCACCCATTCCTTCTCTCCAGAGATGCTGCCTGTCCCGCTATGTTACTCCAGCATTTTGTGTCTAAAGAGATAAAAATGTCAGATCAAGGGAAGGAGAGAGGGAGAGAGGGAGAGAGAGAGGAAATGAGCGAGAGAAAGATAAGATAGAATGAATGAACGGGGATTATCACCAAATAATCATATCCTGAAATTTGTACATCTGCCAATACTTCCTATCTACAATGAATGATTTCCATTTCTGAAAGAAAATTATGCCCATCACTAATTTCGCTTGTGTGGCATTGATTTTAAACCTGCAAAATTCCAGATAACCTTGCTACTTCTGCTCACCCCCACCCTTTCACTACCTCTCACATCCCCCGCCCCCCCCTCTCAGCCCGCCACAGCAGCTCACCCGAGTCTCCCTCCTGCCCTCTGTCCCCAGCCCTCACCCCTGTCATGTTTTCACAATCTACCTTGACTTCCTTCTTTTGGATGCAGAATGGTCGGTCCACAACAGAGGCCTTACCTTTGTACCAGTAAGCCCACACCTCAAGGGGTTCTGGGCCCGCCGTAATGTAGAGCTCCTCTTCCATTGCCTCCGCCTCCACGACTTTTTCTATGGGAAGAAGTCCTCACCTCCCCATGATGACCTCTTCTCCCAACTGCAACATTCCCCCTCCTATTGGACTCTCACCCCCCAGCCGAGCTTCCACCCTCTCAACTTTACTATCAACTAACATTGCGATATTAACTGTCTCTACTCCACTGACCCATTCCAATTTCACACCCTCTGAACCTACAGTCCTCTGCTCACTTAGCAATCATCACAACATTGGCATTAAAACCACCGACAAGGGAGGTGCTGTTATAGTCCGGAAGTGGTGGCGGTGCCCTGCAGCTGCAGCTCGCCTGCAGTCCGTTTGTCTTTTATTTTTTTTGTTTTCTTTTGTCCCGATGTTACAGTTTATTTCAGTTTATTTTAGTTGTGTATGTGTGTGTGTGTGTGGTGGGGGGAGAAATTTGTTTTAGTCTCTTCCAATGGCGGATGCTTGTCGTATCCCCTGTCTCCGTGTGCGGTGAGGCCTAGTGGCGGAGCTGGCGGCCTCCAACTGGGACCGACCTCGAGGCTCCGGAGGCAGAGCCAGCCAGGACTTATCAACGTGAGGTTGGCCGACTTCGGGGCTGTGGTGGCGTTGCAGCGGCGGTGACCCGATTTCGGAGCCTCAGAGGCTCGGCCGCGGGCCCAGTGGACAACATCGCCGGGAGCTCGCAGGCCCCAGGTTGGTGACCGGTTTTCTGGAGCTCCCGCAACAACAGCTTCATCCACTGGACTGGAGGGTGGCAGCTTCGACCGCCCCGGGCCGCGGAGTTTGAACCGGGCCGATCGCGGAGCTTGGATTCAGCCACGGGACTTACTTATCATCACCCGGCGAGGTCACAACATCGGAAGCCTGGATCGCCTCAACGCAGAGGGAGAACAAGGAGGAAAGAGACAAGGACTTTAAGACTTTTGCCTTCCATCACAGTAAGGAGGGCCTGGTAGACTCACTGTGGTGAATGTTAAATCTGTGTTTATTTTGTGTTTTGTTATTTTATTCTATGTTATGATTGCAAGGCACGTAATTTTGTTCAGACTGAAAAGTCTGATTGACAATAAAGGATACTTTACTTTATTTTAATTTACTTTAATCTGGCATGCTGACCTCTACCATCCTGAGGCCAGATACCACCTCCTCATACGTACCCCTTGATCATGAGCCCCACAGACGAACGAACACCAGTCTTTCCAGGTGAGACAGACTTTCATGTGCACCTCTTCTAACCTCATTTCTTACATCCTATTTACCCGAGGTGACCTGCTTTACATCAACGAGACCAAGCGTAGACATGGCGACCGCTTTGCCAAACACTTGCGCTCGATCTGCCAAACCCTACTGGATCTCCGGGCTGCTAACCATTTTAACTCCCCTTCCCATTCCCATACTGACTTTTCTGGCCCGGTCCTCCACCACTGCATGATACACAAACCGGAGGTGATACACAAACTGGAGGAACAGCACCTCATATTCCACTTGGGTAGATTACAATGTTGTGAACAATTTAAGTAACCTCTAACAACCCCCCATCACTCACTCCTCACACCCCCCCCTTTGTTCTTATTTCCCCTCCCCCTCCCCCTCCCCTCTACTGTATCCAAATTGTCATTGATTCCTGCACCCGCTCCCTGTACCCCTCCCCCTCCTGCTACATTCCTTATCCTGGCTTTACAATTTGCAACTCCTTCTGTCTGTGTTCACTTATGATCTCCCACCCTTGCCTGTGTTCATCTACTATCTGCCATACTTTGTCCTGACTATCCTCTCTCTCAACTTTCTTTTCCTCCACCCAGCAATCAGTCTGGAAAAGGGCCCGAATCCAAACGTCACCTATCTACGTCCTCCAGAGATGCTGCCTGACCTGCTGTTACTCCAGCACTCGGTGTTCTTTCCAGAATTCTTTATTTTGTTATCTGCAAATGTAAAAAAATGTATTGCCTCACAAAATCTACATTTGGTTTAAATTCCTACATTTTTGTGTTTTCATTTCATTTATAAATACTTTTTGAATTGACAAAGATGCCATTTTTTTCATTCTTTTTATGTTGAATGATAAGGATTGGGGATAGAATGGAAACGTAAGCAGCAAAGAAAGTTTTTTGTTAGCAGAGACTTCTAAATAAACACACATGTGTTTAAAATCTTGCATGAGATAAGGTAAATTTGTTTAGTATACTTATCTGTTTACTCAAATAGTAATTGAATCAATAAACTAATTCTTGCCAGCACAACTCTCTGTTTAGTAGAATGTTCAAATTAAGCCCTGCCTGAGTGATTGCTTGAGGTATTGACCAATATGAAGTTCTACTCACCCATAACAGGAAAGGTGTGGAGGCTCTAGAGAGGATGCAGATGAGGTTTACCAGAATGCTGTAGGAAGGAACTGCAGATGCTGATTTAAACTGAAGATAGACACAAAATGCTGGAGTATCTTAGCGGGTCAGACAGTATCACTGGAGAAAAGGAATAGATGACATTTTGGGTCAAGATTCTTCCTCTGAAATCAGGGGAAATAGAAATGGGAGATACAGACGGTGATATGGAGAGATATAGAACAAATGCTGCCTGCCTTGGAGTTTCAACTACGGGAAGAGGTTGGATAGACTTGGATTGTTTGGTTGAGAGGAGACGAAAAAAGTATATACAATTATGAGAGGCATAGACAGGGTAGACAGTCAGAAACTTTTCTCAGGGTCAATATGTTAATTACTAGAGATGTAAATACATCGTTCTAAGCTCCCCCCAAGTGTAGTTTCAGTCAATAAAGTACTGAATCAAGCACTTGAGCAACTAAAGTTTATTTTGGATAACACAATACAAAATTCCTCTATACGATGCCTAACCACCGCTGGTTCGATCCTTGTATCTGCTTGGCCAAGCCCTTTTAGCCTTGTGCAAGCAGAGACACTCCAAAAGGTCACGCAGTCCCAAGCACTCTTCCAGAAGATCGACAACAGACCTCGTGGGGGTTACATTTTATAGGTCCCCGAATCTCGAGGGGCCGAACCACATGGAGGTGGTCTCTATACAGTCCAATAACACATATCGATTATAACAGTCCATGATTGACTTCCCCAACCCAATAACACAGTAACAAATACATTGTATCTGGTAAGGCTTCAAGAAGGAAGCAAACATAGATGAATAATACAACATGTGCCTTGGGATTCAAACATCCCAAACAAGGCTTAACATTTCAACCAATCAACAACTACTTTATTTACAATATGTTTATTTGGTTTGCATTGAACCAATTAACTTTGCATTTCACACTTCATTGTAAGACCTGTGCAGATGTCCCATTCTTTCTCTGCAGCACTTATCTGGGCTGTTGGCACCATTCAGCAGCTTGTCTCAGACATGTTGGCACCATTCAGAAGCTTGTCTCAGTTCTGCAGAGGCACATTTAACTGGACCAAATGCCCTAGCAGTACACAATCCTTTACTCAATTTTGAAACCATAGATACCCCGTTTTTGCCAGAATTAATAGAGCGCACAGCTATAAGGCGAGAAGAGGAAGAGTGGGGCAAGTATTTTACACAGAGAAAGGTGATGGATTGGAACGCACTGCCATGCTTATCATTGTTTAATTGTTATTTGGGAAAGACGTAAAGACATGAATATTTGGAGGGAAAGAATACTTAAAAAGAAAGGAAGAAAAAACATTGAGACTTTGGGCCATTATGAGCCCTGACGAGACTCCACCTGAAATAGTATATATAAGAAGGAATATCTATATTCCTTAAGCAGACCTGGCCTTCCCACTCTGGGGTTTAGGAGAATGAGATGTAAACCTTTTGAAACATGTTATGTTTTTAAGGGATAGGGTAGATGTTTCTCCTAGACAGGTTGTCTAGCAAGGAATTCAAAATAAAGGGTCGTTCATCACTGAAATGAAAATACATTTCTGCACCCAGAGCTCAGTGAAACATTGGAATCCCCTCTGCAAAAGGGATAGAGATTCATATGTTTTTGCACAGTAGAGAAATTAAGGGATATGAGATTAGTGCAGAAAAATGATGCTGAGGAAACAGATCAGACATGATCACATCGAATGGCAGAGCAGTCATGAGGGACTAAACAACCCACACCAGCTTCGATCTTGCTCACACATTCAATTTTATTTTATTTACCAATAATCTTCTCATTGTCCACCGTATTTTTATTTTTCTGGGCCTAAAAATATTAGCACTGACTAAAAACATTATTAATGAAGAGTGGCACAGTGGCACAGCTGGGTTTGATCCTGACCTCCGGTGCTGTCTGTGTGGAGTTTGTATGTTCTCCCTGTGGCCGCATGGGTTTTCTCCGGGTGCTCTGATTTCCTCCCACATCTCAGAGACGTGTGTGCTTGGAGGTCAATTGTCCTCTGAAAATTGACCCACCTGTGTAGGGAATGAATGAGAAAATGGGATAACATAGAATTAGTTTGAACGGGTGAATCAATGTTGTATCTCTAAACGAAATGATGTCAAAATGTTTTTATTTTATTCATTTCTGGACAGTGACAACAATGCAAAGACCATCAATTAATGATCTTGATAAGTTGATGACGTGCCTCCTTCAGCCTGGTGAAAATGTTCCTAACTATATTCTGACATCTGTTTCTTTCTCTACACTTTACATTTTGTACATGAGTTTGACTTCATTGAATCATGTATGGTATCATCTGATTTGATCAGATAGCACACAAACAAAAGCTTTCAACCGTATGATCGACGTGACACTAATAAACCGAAACCTAAGCCTAGTGTGTAACTCAGTATGAAGTATTTATCTATCAGTGGCCCTTGTGCTTCTTGTTTGCAGAGATTGAGGTATGCAACTAAAGAAGAGTCTAAAGAAAGGTGTTTGACATGAAACATCACATATCCATATTCTTCAGGGATGCTGCCTGACCCACTGAGTTACTCCAGCACTTTGTGTCCATCCTTGGTAAATCATTATCTGCAGTTCCTTGTTTCTACTAAGTAACTGCACTGCTGATTTATGGAGAGATAGATTTTGAAATTTGAGCTTCTTTACGGACTGGTGATTTCCAAGTACTCTATCACACCAACAATCATTTCACTCATGAGGTTGCAGTTTCTAACTTTGGGCATTAAACACTGCTGAATAGCCATCACATATTTTCTTTTGCACATTGCATTTTCTTTTGTGTGAATTCCAATGCTCAAGACTGAAGCTAAATCGATTGGTTTCCGGGTAAGTGATGGTTAGCAGAAGACATTCATATTGGAGCTCAGGGATGGGACTCATGTTGTTCTTTCTTGAAGATCATAACCCAACGGGAGAGAGTGATTAAATCAGAGATCAGAGTGGCTTCAGTTGGGGAGTGGGGTGGGCAAACGCTTTGGGTATTGGCAAGTTGGTGCTCCCTTTCTTCAGAGTGGAAAATTGTGGGAATCAGAGAGTGCAATGATTCTTCATTTTCATGTATGCACAGCACAGGGAAATTCTTTTGCACAACCCACAAATGCACAATCGCCATATTTTGGCGCCATTTACAACAAAGGAAAAAAAAAGAAAAAGTCCAAAGTCCCAAAGTCCAAAGACCAGGGCAAATGCTGGAAGTACTGGAACACCCCCGATCCAGGTAGGTCCAGGTAAGCCCAGGTAAGCCCCAGGCTGCTGCAGGCCCCACGACCTAATCTCCTCATCCAACTGGCTGTGGGATCGGGGGCTTGAAGGCGCTGGAGCCAATGCCCCTGTCCCTCTCCTACCGGCCCACTCCTCACGTTCATCACTAGTGGCCCCCCTCTTTGAATCCCTGTTCTTTGGGGCTTCCATGCTTCCCCCTGCAGGGAGTCCAAAGAGGTGGGAGAAGTACCGGCTGATTAGATTAGGAGACAAGGGTGTGGGGGTCCAGCAAACATTTTATAAAGGGTGGGAGGATCCCAGAGGTGCGTGCAAAATAGAATCACTGTGTCATGAAGGATAAAACAGACCCTTCAGCCCACAGAGCCAGCTGGCCCATACACAAATTTCCATCAATCCCATTTTCTTTTCTCCCCACATTCGCATCAACTTACTCCAGATTATATCACTGAACTACAAACCAAGAGCTATTTACAGTGGATGATTAACCTAGGCCAATTAGCAAGACAAAGGAGATAGTGATCGACTTCAGGATGCAAGGCGGTACATATACCCCGATATGCATTGAAGGCGCCGAATTAGAGATGGTTGAAAGCTTCAAGTTCCTAAGAGGAAATATCAACAGCAACTTGTCCTGAACCACCCATATCAAAGCAATGACCAAGAAAGCAAACTAAAGCCTCTACTCCCTTAGAAGGCTAAGGAAGTTTGGCATATCCCCAACAACTATCAAAGATGAGCGGGAAGAAAGAGGATTGGGTAATGTTTAAAGGGCAACAGAAGATAACTAAAAAGGCAGCACGGGGAGAAACGATGAGGTACGAAGGTAAGCTAGCCAAGTATATAAAGGAGGATAGTTAAAGCTTCTTTAGGTATGTGAAGAGGAAAAAAATAGTTAAGACCAAAGTTGGACCCTTGAAGACTGAAAAAGGTGAATTTATTATGGGGAACAAGGAAATGGCAGATGAGTTGAACAGGTACTTTGGATCCGTCCTTATAGGCCAATTAGCATGTCAACGGTGGTGGGAAAGATGCTGGAGTCAATTATAAAAGATGAAATAGCGGCACATTTGTATAGCAGGAACAGGATCGGTCCAAGTCAGCATCGATATATAAAGGGGAAATCATGCTTGACTAATCTTCTGAAATTTTTCGAGGATGTAACTAAGAAAATGGACAAGGGAGAGCCAGCGGATGTACCTGGGCTATCAGAAAGCATTTGATAAGGTCCCACACAGGAGATTAGTGGGCAAAATTAGGGCACGCGGTATTGCGGGTAGGGTGCTGACATGGATAGAAAATTGGTTGGCAGACAGGAAACAAAGAGTAGGGATTAACGGGTCCCTTTCAGAATGGCAGGCAGTAACTAGTGGGGTACCAAAAAACTCGGTGCTGGGACCACAGCTATTTACAATATACATCAATGATTTAGATGAAGGGATTCAAGGTAACATTAGCAAAGTTGCAGATAACACAAAGCTGGGTAGCAGTGTGAACTGTGAGGAGGATGCTATGAGAAGAGGGTGACTTGGACAGTTTGGGTCAGTGGGCAGATGCATGGCAGGTGCAGTTTAATGTGGATAAATATGAGGTTATCCACTTTGGTAGCAAAAACAGGAAGGCAGATTATTATCTAAATGGGGTCCTGTTGGGAAAATAGGATCTGGGGGGTGCTTATTCATCAGTCAATGAAAGTAAGCATGCAGGTACAGCAGACAGTGAAGAAAGCAAATGGCATTTTGGCCTTTATAATAAGAGGAGTTGAGTGTAGGAGGAAAGAGGTCCTTCTGCAGTTGTATAGGGCCCTAGTGAGACCACACCTGGGGTATTGTCTGCAGTTTTGATCCCCTAATTTGAGGAAGGACATTCTTGCTATTGAAGGAGTGCCACATAGGTTTACAAGGTTAATGGCGGACCTGTCATATGCTGAGAGAATGGAGCGTCTGGGCTTGTATACTCTGGAGATTAGAAGGATGAGAGGGGCTCTTATTGAAATACATAAGATTAGTAAGGGTTTGGACACACTAGAGATAGGAAACATGTTCCCGATGTTGGGGCAGAAAAAGGGGTAAGCCATTTAAAACCAGATCAAGGAAATATTTTTTTTCACAGAGAGTTGTGAGTGTGTGGAATTCTCTGCCTCAGAGGGTGGTGGAGGCCGGTTCTCTGGATACTTTCAAGAGAGAGCAAGATAGGGCCCTTAAAGTTAGCGGAGTCAGGGCATATGTGGAGAAGGCAGGAACGGGGTACTGATTGGGGATAATCAGCCATGATCACAGTGAATGGCGGTGCTGGCTCGAAGGGCCGAATGGCCTACTCCTGCACCTATTGCCTATCGTCTTTTATCTATTATCAACTTCTGCAGATGTTCCGCAGAATGCATTTTATCGGGATGCATCACAGCATGGTTTGTGAACAACTACATCGAAGACTGCAAGAAATTGCAGAGAATGTGATTGCAGCCCATACCATCACAATAAACAATCTTTCTTTCCATTCCCTGCATTTACACTCCACGCTGCCTCGGCAAGGCTACCAGCATAATCAAGGATGAGACTCACCCCAGTCATTTCCTCTTCTCCCCTCACCCATCAGACAAGAGGTAGAGAAGTATGAAAACACACTCTTCCAGATTTAGGGTCAGTTTCTTCCAAGCGGTTATCAAGCAACGGACCATCCTGTGAATAACTATAGAGAGGTGCTGAGCTACTATCTACCTCATTGGAGACCCTCGGACTATCTTTAATCAGACTTTACTGAACTTTATCTTGCACTAACCGTTATTTATTTTAACATGTATCTGCACACTGTAGATGGCTTGTTTGTAATAATGTATAGTCCGTCTGCTGACCAGTGTGCATGCAACAACACCGTACCTGGGTACACGTTCTAATAAACTAAACTAAACTAAACTACCAACCTGCATATCTTGGGAATGTGGGGCGAAACTGGAGTCACTGGGAGATGGTAAAAACTCCACACACTCAGTGCCTGCGGTGAGGATCCAGCCCAGTTGACTGGAGGTATGAAGCGGTAGCTCTATTAGTGGTGTCACTGTGCAACTAAATGGACTTCACTGAGCAGGACCTTGGCCTGAAGTAGTGCTATGATATCATGGCTGCCCTCATGCCTCAACGCTGCTCAACAAATATCTCTTCCAGAATAAATTGGATCAATTTTCTGGCAACCTTCATTAGCAGCATTTCACAAGGAATTCCATGCTCAAGTTATTTGTCACTGCTGTTTATGACTTGTTTCATTGTGAATTCAGAATAGTGAATAACCCTATGAATTTTCAGCTGGCCACAAAACATTTTCAGGAATCCCCTTAAGGGCCTTACCACTTTCACAACCTAATTCACGACCTCTGCCGAGTTTGCCCTTGACTCATACTCGCAGCATGGTATTCACAAGGTCATAGGAGGTCATAGGAAGGTCGTAGCAGGCCTTGATGCTAGTGGTAGATACTCGTAGCATCAAGTAGGTCAGGCCGTTTTTCTAGCATGATGAAAAATGTCCACGAGTAAAAAAGGTCATGAATTATTTTATTTTATTTATTTATACATTATACTTATGGGCCCCTTTCAAAGACTCTCAAGGATGCCTTACAAAATTTAATAAGCAGATTACAAAACATACAAGCAGAATAAAACGAAATACAAAACAAAAATAGTAGGGACAAGACACAATTCAAAGAGAGAGCAACGGCAGCTAAACGCGCCAGCGTTCCCTCTCCCTTCCGGCAGCCATCTTGGAGACAAAACAATCAAAACATCTTTTAACATTGAACATCCACCACAGTCCTACACACTCCTCACTGTGGTGGAAGGAGAAATATAGTCCAAGTCCTTCAACTAGCTCTTCCGCGGTCGTGGGCCTCGAGCCCTCGTTGACGGGATGATCTTGGCTCCCGGAGCCGGTGTTCAGGCCCTCCACATCGAGGCGCTCCACTCCCGCATCGGGGGGGGTGTCAGCTCACCTACGGCGGGTGAACGAACCTCGCGTCGGGGCAGGTCGTGCCTTCCATGGCGTTGGAGCTCCCGACTAGTCTCGCCCCGAGACTGTGAGCCCTTGATGATAAAGTCTGCAGTGGTCATGGTAGGAGCAATCCCAGGCAAGGGATCCACTCCGATGTTAAGTCCACGCCCCACGGTGGGGCTCACAACAGTCCGAGGAGGCATCCAGCTCCAGCGATGGTAGGCCACAGAGCCCGGAGAATGTGACCCAAAAAATGATCACATCTCCGGGAAGGTAAGGACTTGACAAAAAAGTTTCCCCCGATCCCCTCTCCCCCACATAAAACACACCAAAGAACATTAAAACAAACTTCCAACAAACTAAAAATAGCAAAAAGAATGGAAAGACAAACAGACTGCCGGTTGGGCTGCCACCTCGTCCGTGGCCACGTGGTCGTGAAATTAGGTCGTGAAAGTGGGACAGGCCCTTAACAATCCTTTATTCAGCAACCACAAAAGTGGAGTTTTGTAGGTTTGCTATTTTTTTATTTAAAAAAAAGGAAAATTAGTCATGTTACAATCTTGTTCAACATTGAATGCATATGATTAAGCTGAAGAAATTAGAACAAACAATAAAACAAAGGAGTTGTTTAGTGCACTTTCCTTTTATATTTTCTCAGTTTGACAGCACAACTTCCAAAAATCTGCAGAAAAATGTGCAACTCTGACATTCTCAAATGTTTCAAATTCTAGTTTCAAGTTTCTCATGTTTTGTAAACATAGCCTATGCCCTGAAAAGAGTATGTTTTAAATGTGTTTCTCCTGCTTGAATTGACTTTCCAAGCCATGGATAGCCATGTTCTTTATCCTAAAATAGACACAAAATGCTGGAGTAACTTGGCGGGACAAGCAGCATCTCTGGATAGAAGGATTGGGTGGTGTTTCGGGTCGAGTCCCTTCTTCAGACTGAGAGTCAGGGGAGAAGGAGACACAGAGGTAAGGAAGTGTATGGTGTGAAAATGAGACACCAAAAGAGATGCAGATCAAGGAAAATGTAAAATAGATAATTGTTAGCCAGAAGAAGACGTGACAACAAAGCATACAGAGATAAATTGCAATCAGGGGGACAGTCAGAGAGGTTGGAGAACTGGGAAAGGGGAAGGATGGAGAGAGAGGGGAAACAAGGGTTACTTAGAGGTCAATATTCATACCGTGGTGCTTGGTATAATAATATGCCTTCCTTTATCTGAATAGATCTTGAAGTTTGGTTTTGAGTGTTCTTAAAATTTTATACTTATCACAGTCACCCAAGCCAGGTTTGAAGCCACTAACAAGTTCAAGAGCTTACGCATTGCATGGCTAATTTTATTTTTCTAGTGCAAAATGAAGACCATTTCAAACCCATAATGTCACCCATCCATTTCACTCACAGATGCTGCCTGATCTGCTGAGTTCCTCCAGCACCTTGTTTCTTTGCTCAAGATTCCTACGTTTACAGTCTTTTATGCCTCTGCTTATTTTCCTTGTTATCTATTGGGTAGATCTGATCTTGATACTGAGGGGTAAAGATCACACACATCAATAACGTTTCTGCCGAACTTTACTTCCACTGAAGTCAATATGCAACACAAACTAGGCTGCTGGTTCACTGTCAGCCATTTTACACAATTGCAAAAGAATCCTCACAATTGGACTTTGGGATCAGTATCACTGCTATCTAGCCTTCTCACCGAACTTTCCAAACTTTGTATTGTAAGGGTTAGGTAGGAATAATCAGTGACCTCAAATGAACCAAATATAATTCTGAGCAAGGATAATTGGGTAGGTGTGGCACCACCTATGGAGCAAACGATATAAGCAAAGTTTTGGGCCAAAACCCTTCTTCAGTCTGATGTAGGGTGGGGGGGGGGGGGTGGGCGTGGTGGGGGAAGGGGGGGGGGGCGCGGGAGGGAGAAAGGAAGAGGAGGAGCCAGAGGGCAAAGACCGCTCCCTCCGTAACTCCCTGGTCAATTCTTCCCTTCCCACTGCACCACCACCTCCCCGGGCACTTACCCTTGCAACCGCAGGATATGCTACACTTGTCGCTTTACCACCCCTCTCGACTCCATTCAAGGACCCAAGCAGTCATTCCAGGTGCAACAGAGGTGCACCTGCACCTCCTCCAACCTTATCTATTGCATCCGCTGCTCTAGATGTCAGCTGATCTACATCGGTGAGACCAAGCGTAGGCTTGGTGATCGTTTTGCCGAACACCTCCTCTCGATCCGCATTAACCAACCTGATCTCCCTGTGGCTCAACACCTCAACTCTCCCTCCCATTCCGAATCCAACCTTTCTGTCCTGGGCCTCCTCCATGGCCAGAGTGAGCACCACCGGAAATTGGAGGAGCAGAACCTCATATTCCACTTGGGCAGTCTGCACCCCAGCTTCTTGAACATTTACTTCTCCAATTTCCGGTAGCCCTCGCTGTCTCCTCTCCTTCTCAGCTCTCCCTCAGCCCTCTGGCTCCTCCTCTTCCTTTCTTCTTCCCGCCCCCCATCCCGGGTATATTTTACTCGCGGACATTTTTCAACATGTTGAAAAATCTTCACGAGTTACCACATTTCCTGAGTACCTGCTGTTAGTGCTAAGAGACGTCCTGAGCTCTGACGTACCTGCTACGTTCATTCTACGTGCTTACCACAAGTTTGATTTTTTTTTAGAAACAAGGGAGAGCTCTTGGGTGAACTCGCGCAGTGGGACAGGGCTTTTACTAATAAAGAATTTGTCAATCTCCGCTTTAAAATATCCATTGACTTGGCCTTCACAGCAATCTATGGCAATGAATTCAACAATTTCACCACCCTCTGACTAAAAAAAATCCTCCTTATCTCCTTTCTAAAGGTATGTCCTTTTATTCTGAGGCTGTGCCCTCTGGCCTTAGTGGAAACATTAGTGAAAATATCCAGACCTTTCACTATTCGGTTCATTTCAATGAGGTTCCCCCTCAATCTTCCAAATTCCAGTGCCGTCAAATGCTCATCATGTGTTAACCCAATTGTCTCTGGGATTATTCTCGTAAACCTCCTCTGGATCCTCTCTAATGGCAGCACATTCCTCCTCAGATATGGGGCCCAAAACTGCTCGCAATACTCCAAATGCGGTCTGTCCAATGCCTTATAAAGCCTCCACATTACATCCTTGTTTATATATTTTAGTCCTTTCAAAATGAATGCTAACATTGTATTTATTTTCCTTACTACGTTTCAAGTTGCAAATTAACCTTTTGGGAATCCATTCCCAGCAATTCCAAATCCCTTTCCACGTCAGATTCCCCCTCCACATTTAGAAAATAGTCAAAACCTTTATTCCTCCCACTGCACACTTTGCTCCGCTCTATTCCATCTGCTACCTCTTTGACCACTACCAACATGTCCAAGATCTTCTCCGAGTCCCTGCTTCCTCTACTCCACATGCTCCTCCACCTATCTTCATATCACACACATACTTGGCCACAAAGCCCTCAACCCTTCATTGATATACAACGTTGAGTGGATGCTGCTACTAACTAACACCTATCCCAGCCGAACGCCGCTAGTCACTGGCAGTCAAGCAGAAAAAGCTCCTTTTGTTCCCACTCTGCCTTCTGCCATTCAACTCTCTATCCATACGTATCTTCCCTCTAATACCATGGGTTCTCATCTTCTGTAGCAGCCTCACATGCAGCACTTTATCAAAAGCCTTCTGAAAGATGAGAGCGTTAGCGGTCTTACAATTTTTAAAACCTGCATGGACTCTAATGATGCTGGCTCGAAGGGCATCCTGCACGTATTTTGAATGTTTCTATGTTTCTATGACTCCCAAACAATGAAACTTTTGTAAAGATTCTGCAAAGTAACATTCCTTAATGCAATCCAAGTGTCTCCATTCACACGATAAGCTTTTGCTTCAACACAATTTCCAAGAACTACTCAAGTATCCCAATGACTCATGAAACCTTACCATAACATGCTTTTCATGTGCACCTCTAATCAAATAAACAAATCACTGAATCATTTCCTGACCTTATGCTTGCTATAATTTCATTGTATCTCCTGATGCAACCTACTTGATGGAACTTGAGTAAATCATTATGATTTATGTCATGTCTGTACAGAAAATAACATGTGCCTCGGTTCAGCATAATTTTCAAAGTATAAGAAACAAAATGTTGGAGTAACTCCGTGGGTCAGGCAGTATCTCTGGGGAATGTAGATGAAGAAGTGTCCCGATCTGAAATGTCACCAATCCATGTTATCCAGAGATACAGCCTGGCCCACTGAGTTAGAAACATAGAAAATAGGTGCAGGATTAGGCCATTGGGCCCTTCGAGCATTGGCTGATCATCCAACTCAGTATCCTGTACCTGCCTTCTCTCCATACCCCCTGATCCCTTTAGCCACAAGGGCCACATCTAACTCCCTCTTAAATATAGCCAATGAACTGACCTCAACCACCCTCGGTGCCAGAGAATTCCACAGATTCACCACTCTCTGTGTGAATTTTTTTTTCTCATCTCAGTCCTAAAAGACTCCCCCTTATCCTCAAACTGTGACCCCTTGTTCTGGACTTCCCCAACATTGGGAACAATCTTCCTGCATCTAGCATGTCCAACCCCTTAAGAATTTTGTACGTTTCTATAAGATCCCCCCTCAATCTTCTAAATTCTAGCGAGTACAAGCCGAGTCTATCCAGTCTTTCTTCATATGAAAGTCCTGCCATCCCAGGAATCAGCCTGGTGAACCTTCTCTGTACTCCCTCTATGGCAAGAATGTATTTCCTCAGGTTAGGAGACCAAAACTGTACACAATACTCCAGGTGTGGTCTCACCAAGGCCCTGTACAACTGCAGTAGAACCTCCCTGCTCCTATACTCAAATCCTTTTGCTATGAATGCTAACATACCATTCGCTTTCTTCACTGCCTGCTGCACCTGCATGTCTACTTTCAATGACTGGTGCACCAAGACACCCAGGTCTCGTTGCATCTCCCCTTTTCCTAATCGGCTACCATTCAGATAATAGTCTACGTTCCTGTTCTTGCCACCAAAGTGGATAACCTTACATTTATCCACATTATACTGCATCTGCCATGCATTTGCCCACTCACCCAACCTTATCAAGTCACCTTGTAGCCTCCTAACATCCTCCTCACAGCTAACACTGCCCCCAAGCTTCGTGTCATCCGCAAACCTGGAGATGTTGCATTCAATTCCCTCATCCAGATCATTAATATATATTGTAAATAGTTGGGGTCCCAGCACGGAGCCTTGCGGTACCCCACTAGTCACTGCCTGCCATTCTGGTTACTCCAGCACTTTGTAAACCAGCATCTGCAGTTTCTTGTGTCTAGAAGTGTAAGCATTGATTGAGGTCTTCGAGTCTTTGCAATGTTACACAATGTTGTAGTCATGGCTGAGGGTAATACATATAACAACTTATTGATCATATTGGCATTCATTGGCAGGGAGATTCATTGATAGGCTAATATTTCAAGCCAATGAAAGTCATAACCATTCTCCAATGAGAAATCCATTACGAGTCATAGAATCATGGAGTCATACAGCAGAGAAATAGGCCCTTCGACCCACCGCCCATACCATACAAGATGCCCCATCACACTAATCCCACCTACCCGCATTTGGCCAATATCCCTCTAAACCTTTTCTATCCATGCACCAATCCAAATATCTTTGAAATGTTGTTATAGAACCTGCGTCAACTACCTCCTCTGGCTCAATCCATATACCCACCATCATCTGTGTGAAAAGGTTGATCCTTCGATTACTATTACATTTTCCCCCTCTTACTAGGTTCTTGATTGCCCTAGTCTGGGTAAAAGACTCTGTACATTTACCCTATCTATTCATCTCAAGATCCATCTATTCTACAACAATCCCCAGGACCCTGGCATTTACTGTGAAAGGTTCTGCTCTTGCTTCACTTCCCATAATGCAATACCTCACCCTTATCTGTATTAAACTCCATTAACCATTCCTCACCTCACCTGTTTTAATTTCACTATCTAGAATCCCACACACTTTAGTGTTATCTGCAAACTTACTAATTATGCCTTCTACATTCTCATCAAAATAGTTGATATAAACCAGTCATTAATTTGCCCAGTACCAAGCTATGGCTATACACTTCTAGTCACAGGCCTCCAGTTCAAAAAACAATCTTCCATCTCTGCTTCCTTCCATGAAGCCAATTCTCTATCCAGTCAGCTGGATCTCCCTGGATCCCTCGCAGTTTAACCTTCCAGAGCAGCCCTCCTCGACCTTGTTGGTTACTTCTTCAAAAAATGTCAATCTGATTCATAAGCCCATGTGCAAAACTGTACTGACTATCCCGAACTTCCCCGTCCAACCAAACGTATATATAATCCTTATCACTCAGAATATTTTCCAGGAACTTGTCTACCACAAAAGTTATCATCATAATAATTGTAATCATAATTATTAGAGCTAAGATTTTGCCATAAATGCCATGTATCTTTTCATGCCTTTTTCACAATAAAATGCCCAAATCAGCTTTTTTTTTGCCATTTTGCTAAAAAGGTCGTGCTATTTTCTCTAGTTGTACCATGATTACAATGTCATTTACTATGTTTAACAGAGACCCTTCTTCAGACTGAGTTGGGGGGGGGGGATAAAGATAGGAAGATGCAGAGACAGTAGGACTAGGAGGAGAGCTGAGAAGGGGGAGGAGGGAGAAAACAAGGGTTATCTAAAATTATAGTCAATGTTGATATCGCTGGGGTGTGGGCTACCCAAGTGAAATACCCAAGCTTGTCTCCTCACCATTTACTGCTGGCTCCAGTCGCAAATCTGAGTTTGAGTGATATGTGCAAGGCATTCATTGATGCTGGAATTCCACTGTGGAAATTGGAAAACAGACCTCTCAGAGGTTTTTTAGAGAAATACACAGAGGAACATATACCAAGCAAGTCATCATTACGGAAAAATTATGTTGACAGCAACTTCAGCATTGTTGTCCAGAAAATTAGAGATGAAGTTGCATGCAGCAAAATATGGATCTCAATAGATGAGACAACAGGTGCTGTGGGGAGATATGTTGCCAATGTGGTCATCGGTATACCGGAGGCAGGTCAACCCATCAAAGGAGCATTTGTTGACATCGAAAGTATTGGAGAAGTCAATCAGCTCATCTATTGCTCAGTTGTTTACATCTTCACTTGCTGTACTTTGGCCAGAAGTTATAAAACACGAGAATGTTCTTCTGTTTGTGACTTAAAGTTTTATTCCCCAAAATGTTGCATTTGACATGCTTACCTCAAGGACTTCATAGAATTGCGAAGCACATATGCAGCTTGTTTCCAAATGTTGATCGCCTAATTTCCAATGTCAAGAAAATCTTCCTCAAAGCACCTGTGCAGTTATTCAAGGAAATGGCTCCCAAGATTCCGCTACTTCCTCAGCCCGTATTGACTAGGTGGGGTACATGAATCTCTGCTGTACTCTGCTATGCTGCAAATTTTGAAAAGATAAAATAAATCATCAACCTTTTTGAAGACGAAGAATCTGCTACAGTCAGGATCGTCAGTGAAATCATGCAGAAAAAGTCCCTCCACCGCGATCTTGTGTTTATTGCTTCCAATTTTGCAAACTTCTCACAAGCTATCACTTCCCTTGATGAACGTGGCAAAACATTAGTGAATAACTTGCAGGTTTTCAACAAAGTAACTGACGATATTCGTAAAGTTCCTGGCGATGCAGGTAAAGACATACAAGTAAAATATGAGAGAGTGATTTTAGCAAACAAAGATCTTGAAGAAATACAAAACATAGCTAAAGTTCTCATAGGTAGTTTTAATGCCCAAATATCAACATGAATATAGAGTCTGCAGCTTGTTTCGGGTATGCACCAGTGACCTCAGCTGAGGTAGAAAAAAGTTTTTCACAACTGAGGCATATTCTGTCTAACAGACGGCATAGTTTAACACCAGATAATTTGAAAAAAATGCTGGTAATTTTGTGCAACCAGGCAACTTTGGTCATTTAATGTAGTATACTTTTATATTATCATTTTTAACCATATTTGGGTGGTGGAAATAAATGACTTTTTATGCCTTTTCTGTCAATAAATGCTTTTTTCATGCCTTTTTGTAATTTTATTATGCCTTTTTCCTGCCTATTTCAGTTTTTTTTAATTGCCTAAACATCCTGGCTCCCATCTGAAGTTTCTGTCAGGAGTACACTAGAGGGTCAACTGAGACGCGATTCCAAGAATGCACACCAGCTGATTTTGTTGCCACCTCAGGCATCGAATGCTGGGGATGAGGTTAGAGAAGGTGCGTGTGAACCTCTGCATTACTGGGAAGGATTGTTGGTCACCCTGGATAGATGTCAGGGAGGAGGTACAGAGACAGGTGTTACATGTACTGCAGCTGTAGGGGAAAGTACCTGGGGAGAGGATGTTTTGGGTGGGAAGGGATGAGTGAAACAAGGAGTTGCAGATTGAGCAGTCTCTGCCGAAAGAACATGTAGAAAGACGTTGGGCATATTGCAATACAGTTCATGTTCAAGTTTCAGCTTGATGATCGAACATTTCCAAGAGATTTACTTTAAATGTGCAAATGAAATAGTCCTATTAAGCCCAGGAAATAACGTCTGAAATGAACATCTAAAAAAAACCTGTGTCTTATTGGTAATCAAGATGGAATCTAGCTGGTATTTTGCTTTGTCACAGTGGGGGATTTTTGATTTACTCTTGACACACCTCTCCGTGCCATTTTTCTCATCCGAGGTTGAGACAAGACCGGATTGAATTTCATAAAATGATGAGAGGCAAAGATAGGCTAAATGGTTAGAACCTTTAGCCCAAGGTGGCAATGACAATGATGAAAGGCCAAAGCGTTTAGGTGAAAGGGGCATAGTTTAAAGGAGATGTTAAGTATTTAAGTAAAGGAGCCAAGTATTTTACACAGAGTGGTAGATGCCTGGAATATGCTGCCAGGAGTGATGGTGGAGGCAGATACAAAGGTGGGATATAAGATGCTTTAAGATAGGCAAATGGTATGGAGGTAATAGAGGTATTAGAGGGGAATGAATCGTATACATTTAGAATTAGAAGTGGTGAATCTGTGGAATTCATTGCCGCAGACAGCTTTTGAGGCCAAGTCAATGGATATTTTAAGGTGGAGATTGACAGATTCTTGATTAGTAAGGGTGTCAGGGGTTACGGGATGAAGGCAGGAGAATGGGGTTGAGTGGGAAAGATATATCAGCCATAATTGAATAGCGGAGTAGACTTGATGGACAAAATGCACTATTTCTGCACCTAGAACTTATGAACTTTTGAATTTATGAACTTGTGATGAAGGAATTAGTCTAATTTGGCATCATGTCCGGGACATGGGTTGAGGAGCCTGTTCCTGTGCAAGACTGTTCAGTGTTTTTTGTTCTATTGCAAAGGGACATTGCTCTCTTGAAACTGCTACCATTACCCAAAGATTATTGATCTTCGGGTGGCGCCGTAATGGCTGCCTCGCCAACAGTTTGTCTCATCCTTTTCCTTTGTTGTTTTTTAGTATGCGTTAAATGTATATTTTAATGTTCTTTAGCTTGTTGTATGTGGGTGTAGGTGGGGGAACCTTTTTTTAATCTCTTACCTTGACAGAGATGCAATTTTTTTCCGCATCGTATCTCTGTCCACACTGCGGCCTAACATTGAGGTGCTGGTGGCCTCTTGCTGGGAATGAACTTCGGGAGCTCGAACCGCGGGAGCCTGCAGGACATAACATCGTGGAGCTGGTGGTTCCTGTCAGTGATCGACCTCAGATGTTGCAACCGTGGGAGCCTGCGGATTTAACATTGTGGAGCTCACAGTCCCTTGGTTAGGGACCGGCTTCGGGAGCTTCAAGCCGCAGGAGCTTCGACCGCCCCGATCGCGGGGGCTTCGATCGCTCTAACGTGGGAGCTTCGATTGCCGGCTGCAGGGGCTTCAATCGCCCCGACTGCCGATGTTTCGACTGCCCCGATCATGGGAGAATAAAGAGGGAATAAGATTAGACTTTGTGAGGAATGTTGGGAATCTGCTGTGATGGATGTTTATGTTAACTTTTATGTAGTTGTGTGTCTTATTGCCTTTTTAGCAAGGCTGTATTGTAATCGAGTTTCACTGTACCTTTATTGGGATACGCGACACTAAACAGATCTTTGAAACCTTTGACTACAGCAACTTACATTAAAAGTGACCAGGAGTGCGCAGAGTTTAGGATGTTTAGTGGTGGAGGTAGATTCAGTTGCCTCAAAAGCTGGCCAATAGTTATTCAGAAGGAAAGAATATGCAGTGCTCTGAGAAGAGGGCAGATGTGTGGGATTAGTCTTTGCATAACAGTGGAGGGAACTCTGTGGGCCAATGTGTAGAGAGTGGATGTGAAGTTGAACAACAGAGAACTAGTAGTGTGCACGGGTGATCGATGGCTGAGAGGCCTGTATCCATGTTGTATCTTTGAATCAGTTCATACTCACAGCATGGTCGTCACGAGGTCGTAGGAGGTCATAGGTAGGTCGTGACGCTAGTCGTAGGTACTCGTGGCATCAAGTAAATCGGGGCGTTTTTCTAGCCTGATGAAAAATGTCCACGAGTAAAAAAGGTTGTGAATTAGGTCGTGAAAGTGGGACAGGCCCTTAAATCATTTGCTTGAGAAGGAGAGAACTTTCACTCTGTATCAGGGAGATATTCAATTGATACTTCAGCTTATAAGATGAATGGGATATACTCTATAGTCAAGTCAAGTCACTTTATTTATATACCACATTTATACTACTCTTATACATTGGTATAAGAGTAGTATAACAAACTACAGTGGTTCATAGATTAAATACAAACATCACACTACATACATGTAGCCCTCACTCAGAGTATGTCAAGAAAGGCTTAGGAGTAAAGATGAGTTTTAAGTTTCGACTTAAAGGAGTCGATGGAGGGGGCATTTCTGATGGGAAGAGGGATGCTGTTCCACAGTCTAGGAGCTGCAACTGCAAAGGCGCAGTCACCCCTGAACCTATGCCTAGACCGCGGGATGTTCAGCAACCCCAAGTCGGCCGATCTGAGGGACCTGGAGGTGGTGTGGTGGGTAAGCAGACTTTTGATGTAGGTGGTGGCAAGCCCATTGAGGGCTTTGTAGACATAAAGGAGGAAATAATAATAAGATTAAACGAGAACTTACCAGTTTGAAGTTAGATCTTTATTTTATGAGATGTTACGTTGGTGAGAACGTGAGGAAGACCCCGTCAGGCCGCATGCGCGTCAATCTTCAAAGCAGCGGTGTGAAATCACAGGTAACAGTAATTGAAGTATAATAGTAAGACCAGAATACCAGATGACCTTTGCGAGAGAGGGTTAGGAGTGGAGGACACGTACTCACCAACGTAACTCTTCATAAAATAAAGATCAAACTTCAAACTGGTAAGTTCTTGTTTAATCTTACTATTTTACTTCGGAGTCACGTGATTCAAAGCTCCGTGATTTCATGCTGTAGATTCAAGTCCAGGCGTCTCACTGCATCGATTGACTCAGAATGAGCAAGTAATCAACAATGCATTAAACCATGACATTGATTTACATGTTTTTTTGGGTTTTTTTGTTTTTGTTTTAATTTATTAGCAGTTAATACAGTACAAAACAATAGTGGCACCTAATTTTAGGTGCCAACTATGTCATTCTATGTACAACCTCTAGTTTTATGTTTTTGAAAAATATATTAAAAAAAGACAAGAAACAGAGAGAAGAAAAAGAGGAAAAATAGAAAATAGAAAAACGTGAAGTGTGTATATAAGAAAAGAAAATGTAGAAAGTAGAAATAGGAGAAAAAGACCCATAAAAAAGAAAATTTTCAAATCTTTGTTCAGAGATGTGATTCTACCCACGACCTGACATCAGTAATCTTTACGGTACTGCTGCATCATATGATTCCAAAAAGTCGATGAAAGGGGAGCAACTGGCCATATTTATCTATTAGGCGGAGTCTCATTTTTCAAGGTGAGCTATGTCCGTCATATTACTAATCCACATTTTAATAGTTGGTATAGCTGTATGTTTCCAAAATTTAAGTATCAATTTCTTTTCAATTATTAACCCATAACTAAAGAATATTTGTTGGTCTTTGTTTAACTTGATATCTTCTACTATTATTCCAAATATAATCCATTCCGTATTTGGTTTTATTCTTGACTTGAAGAGCTTTGTAAATATATCAAATATATCACTCCAAAATGTATTCAACTTTATACATCCTACAAATGAATGTGTTATATTGGCATTTTGAAACAAACATTTATCGCATCTAGGAGAAACATTTGAGTAGAATTTATTCAACCTCGTTTTTGAATAATATAGTCTATGTAATAATTTAAATTTAATTATATTATGTCTTGCATTAATGGAACAATTATGTGTGTTAATCAGATACTTTTCCCATCTATCTTTCAGAATCTTTATCATTAGTTCATGTTCCCAATCATCTCTTAGTGCCTCTGTTGAGGGTAATTCTCTATTTAATATACTATTATAAAAATATGATATTAGTTTTTGTGAATTGGCCTTAATATTCATTGCTTCTTCTAAAGGGTCTAAAAAGATAGTTTGAAATATATTTATATATTTCTTCATAAAGTCACATATGTATATATTTAAAATATTGATTATCATTCAGTTTAAATTTTGATTTTAATTGTTGAAATGATAACAGTTTACCCAATTCATACATATCTCCTACTTTCCTAATTCCCAGTCTATCCCAATGTTTATATATTTTGTCGATAAGAGATGGTTTAAATGCAGGATTATTCAATATTGGGGCTAGTACTGATAGATTATTTAAGATTTACATGTATTAACGGTTTATTTTTATAAAGTAAACAATAGCCACCCCTCTGTTCAGATGGAAGCTATAAAACTGAAATTCAAACAAAATGGGCAAATAACCCTGGTTCAGCAATCGGTTTATGATAATATTTTTGAAACATCAATTCACTTGACCATCCTGCAGCTGATCTATGGGGGCGTCCATTGCCCTGGCCGCTGATGTTGATGCCGCCGTGGTGGAATGAGATTTAAAATTGTCAGTGTCAATAACCGATACCTTACTATGTGTTTTTTTGTGGCTAATAAATAATGCTATATTCCGCATCTCTTAGGGTTTTGGTGGTCTTGATGTAATATAGCAAGTGTAACACCACACATAGGCGTGAATCCGTAGGGTATGCCGAAAAGATAATCTTAAACCCTGTCACCCCAGGTCTGCTCTGCTTGAGTAGATCATAGATGTAAAACGTAATGGCATCTGCAGATACTTCCATCCTGTCTAGTCGCAGCTTCTGCAATGTCTGCACCCATTGCGCTGAAACCAGTGCCATGAGCATGACTACCTTCATGGTGACGTTGGCCAAAGACAGGGCTGTGACAGGATTCCACTGACGAAGGAGCATAAGTACATCACTTATATTCCCAGATCACCGAATACCTGGGCCTGGGAGGATTGGAATTAAAAATTCCCTTCATAAATCTAGAGATTAGAGGGTGTGACCCCACAGAATATTGTTCTGATCCCATCGATAAGTATGAAGACAGGGCACTTCTGGCCATATTGATTGCACTATAGCTTAACCTTTGATTGAAATAGAGAATTGACAGGAACTCTAGCACATCTGAGATGCCTGCCGTGTGATATGAAATATTCTGCCATAAGCAGAACACCTCCCATTTCCTTATATAAGAGATGTACTGCTTTTGGGTACTATCCTTCTAGGCCGCAGTAATAACATCCACAGTGCGATCGGATAGTCCTCTCCCCAGGTATGGCCTTCTTAGAATCTGCAAATTAATAGATCAATACGATCATGTAAAGGGTGTTGATCGGCAGTTACAAGATGCACCAGTAGGTTTCTATGTTTGGGAACAATAATAAGGGGCTGTGTGATTATCTGCAAAATGAGAGGGATCCATGGCTGAGTAGGCCAGTTGGGTACCACCAATACTCATGAGTCGGAGTCCTGCTTGATTTTTTGCAGACACCAACTGATGAGGAGAAATGGAGGAAATGCATACAAAAACATTCCACCCCAATGCAGCGAGAATGCATCTACCGCTGCTGCCCCAGGATCTGGTTCCCATGGAACATATTTAGGGAACTGGTGGTTTAGTCTGGATGCAAACAAATCGATATCTGGCATCCCATACCGAGCAACAACATCGTTAAATATCTCATGATTCAACATCCATTCTGTATTGTCATTGAATTTGCATGACCTTGTGTCTGCTACTATGTTGAATCTACCTGGTAGGTCGATAGCTGAAAGCCAAATCTCTTTGGTAATACACCAGCCCCAAATCAGATTTGCCAATCTATCACAAGATTCCAACGATTCCACCCATATGATTAACATACGCCACTGCTGTAGTGTTGTCAATCTGAACCTGAACATGCAAGTGACACTTAGTAGGGCAATAAGCTTTAAGCCCATAACATGTTCCCAAGAGGTCTAAATAATTAATCCCTCGTGATTGCAGAAGAGGTGCTTCATGCATATTCCATATGTCTCCACAGCTGGAAATAGTATCAGTAGCGCCCCAACCTAGAGCACTGACATCAGTCTGTAAGACACTGTAGTTCAACCAGAATTTTGCTGGAACAACTTGAGACATTCATGGTCCACCATTGCACTTCAACAATGGCTGCAGCTGGTAATTGCATGGGCCTGTCATAATGACCTGAATGTATCTTCAGTGCCTGTTCCTTTCCTCGTTGTAATTGTTGGTAATGCAGAGGTCCAAACTGCACAGCTGGAAAATAGGCCAATAATTTGCCAATCAAGCTGGCCACCTGTCTAATTGAAGGTTGTTGCTCTTCAATGAGCTTAATACAGCCTTCAATTAGCTGCAGCCTTTTTTCCCTGGGCAGAGTCAATGAGATCTGAGTTAATAGTGAAACCCATATAATCAATAACTCTGACTGGTGTTAATTTGGATTTATCTGGATGAATGATAAGCTCACTTTTGAGAAACTGGGGTTTATCAACTGAAATGGATGATTCAGCTGTGTCCCTACTTTGTAAGAGTCTTTCTTACAATTAAAATATTGTCCAAATAGGCCATTACAATATGACCCTGAGCTCGAAGTAGCCCCAGTACTGGTTTTAACAATTTGGTAAATAATCTAGGAGCTGCGGTTAATCCATTCGGCAATGCTTTGAATTGCCATAATTGACTCATCCAGCTAAATTTCAAATATCTCCTATCATTGCAGTGAACTGAGTAATATGCGTATTTAAGGTCTATGCTTGCCATATAACATCTTCTGGAAAGCAGTTGTTTAGCAGTAGCAAAAGTTTCCATTTTGAAAAGTTTATACTGTACAAAGGGGTTAAGGCTCATCAGGTCGAGGATAATTCTACATCCTCCATCCTCCATCCTTTTTTGACCTAGGAAAAATATTCAACACAAATTGGTGGAGCTGGCCAACTGACTTCTCAATTACCCCTTTTTTGCATAATTTTTCAAGTTCTGCCTGTATTTCCATATTCTCTTTCTGTGAGAAAATGAGTGTCCGGCTTGCAACATACTGAGTGGATGGACACAAATTGGAATAGAATTCAATTCAAAAACCTTGTATACTGCACAGCATAAACATATCTGATGTTATGTCATACCATTATTTTAGGAACAAGTGTAATCTCCCCCCAACTTGTAGGTGTTTTTCACTTAATATGTTCCTATGAGGACCAGACGCACCTACCTCCATAGGTGGAATTTGTTGCCCCCAGTTCCTGGTGGGAAAATTCACGTTTGCTCGTGTCCCAGTAGCAGTGCGCCAGCTGCGCACATTCGTAAATGACCGGCTTGTTCCTTGGCTGGCCCCAGTCTCTGCAACCCATTGGTAGGGGTACTGCTGCCGAACCGTTCTGCTGACCATCGGTGCTTTAATTAACCACACCGTCTTTGCCTCGTCATCGAGCTCCTTCACTCTCTTTGCGAGGTCGTCCCTAAATAGCAGATTTGGTGGCTGAATATTGCTGGGCTTACATAGCGCTGCAAATTTAGGGTGGATAGTATGGCACTTTTTTGCAAACAGTTAATTTCAAAATGTGCACCGCACATGAGGGCTAAGGCATCCTGCTGTGACTCAGACAGCCCCTCATCCACCGATCTGGCGAGGAGCGCTCCTCCACCTAACCGGTCGCTGCGCCATTGCGTTTGAAGTTAATGACGCGCATGTGGCCTGATGGGGTCTTCTTCAGGGGGTGTGGGGGAGGGGGGTGCAGCGGAGGGGGTGTGGGAGGTGGTGTGGACAGTGTGGGGGAGGGGGGTTGTGGGGGCCACCGGTTCCCGGTCCCGGTTCCGACCGCACTCCTGGTTCCAGGTCCTGGCTCCGGACTCACTCAGCTGCTCCCGTCCCCAGCGCCTATCACACTCACAGCCCCCACCCTTGAACACAGCCCGCCCCATTCGCGGAACACAGCCCGCCCCCGCCCGTGGAACACAGCCCACAATCCGCTGCTTCAGCTTTATTCTCAGCGGCTTCTGGATGGGTAGCTTCTGGACGGGCAGTTTCTGGATGGGTGGTTTCTGGACGTGCTCACAGACTCAGCCCTGCCTCCGGGACTTTATTCTCCAGTGGGTGCCGGAATGGGCATTACCTTCATGGTGACAGACAGGCAAGAAGACCAATCTGCTGCTCTCACGATTTTTTTAAACTTCATGCCTTTTGTCATCTTCCACCGATCGGAACAAAACTTGGAGCAGAGGGGAATGGTGAGTAAGGTGGAGAAAAATGCTAGCAACATAGGGGACAGTTTTTGCTCAAATTTAAAAACTACGCAGACCGGAAGTGGTCAAGATGAGAGTTTTAGTAATAGTATAGATTATGTGGGGGTTTGGGGAAACACTTTTATCTCTTCCCTCAATGGAGATGCAACTCTTTTCGTATCGTATCTCCATCCACACTACGGACTAACATCGTGGAGCTGGTGCTCCCATTGTCAGGGATCGACTTTGGAAGCTCCAACCACAGGAGCTTCAACCGCTCTGATCATGGGAGCTTCAATCGCCCCCTTGCAGGGACTCCGATGGCTGACTGTGGGAACTTCGATTGCCCCAACTACAGATGTTTTGATCGCCCCAACCGCAGGAGAAAAGGAGGAAGAAGGTAAAAGTTATTTGCCTTCCATCAGAGTGGGGAATGTGAGGTTGCTGAAAAGCACGATGGACGTGCTGCCTGCGCTGGTGGGGAATCGGAGAGATTGCCATGAATGCAGTGATCTGTATTTGTGGGGACATTGAACCATGAGGACATCTGGTGCAAGTGTGGACGGCTTTCTGACTGTTGGGGCGGACAGGGACTGCAGAGAGAGGGACAGCGGTCGGCACAACTCTGGTCACATCACGGTGAAGGAGCGCGTGTGTCACCCAGACAATGAACTGATGGGTGTGGATCTATGCTTCTGTTGTGTGCCCTGCAGATTATCACATGCCACTGTGGTGGCTGTTTATATTTAATCTTTACTAGACCAAGTGCAGACCCGTTGGGTCTGTTCCCCCAATGTGCGGTTGCGGGGGGGGGGGGGGGGGAATACAGCATGTTGCATTACACACACTACCACCCCGCACACACTACCACCCCGCACACACGCTAACTATCTCCCTTGATATTATATTAATATTATTAATTTGCTCCTTTTACCCCATAACTGCCCTATCCACTGACACATAGCCCCCAACTTGCAGGCATGTCTTGGGGGGGGGGGGGGGGTTAGAGAGTGAGGGCAGAGAGAGAGTGGGGAGAGACAAAAGGGCAAGAGACAGGGGAGAGGGATGCAGGTCTCTCAGCCATCGATCACCCGTGCACACTAACAGTTCGATGTTGTTCAAATTTCACATCCACTCTCTACACACTGGGAGCAATTCACTGAGAACAAATACCCGACAAACCCGCAGATCTTTTGGGATGTGGGAGGAAACCTGGTAAATCTCAGAGGAAACCCATGCGGTCCAGGCAGAATGTTCAAACTCCACACAGACAGCGCCCATGATCAGGAGCAAACTTGGGTCCCTGGCGCTGTGGGGCAGCAACTCTACCAGCTGCGCCTCTGTGCCACCCCTTGAATCTCACGTCTCCTTTTGGGGGTCAGTGTCAAATTTCAGTAGAATTACAGATAACACAGGTTGCAACACAACAAAACCACCCTGCCCACAGAGTTCCCTCCATTGTTATGCAAAGACTAATCCCACACATCTACCCTCTTCCCAGAGCCCTGCATATTCTTTCCTTCTGAATAACTATTGGCCAGCTTTTGATGCAACTGAATCTACCTCCACCACCATCCATAGAAGTGCTAAACATCCTAAACTCTGCACACTCCTGGTCACTTTTAATGTAAGTTGCTGTAGTCAAAGGTTTCAAAGATCTGTTTAGTGTCACATGTACCAATAAATGTACAGTGAAACTCGATTACCATACAGCCATGCTAAAAAGCCAACAAGACACACAACTACATAAAAGTTAACATAAACATCTACCACAGCAGATTCCCAACACTCCTCACTGTGATGGAAGGCCATAGAGTTTAATCTTATTCCCCCTTTATTCTCCTGTGATTGGGGCAGTCGAAACATTGGCAGTCGGGGCGATTAAAGCTCCTGCAGCCAGCAATCGAAGCTCCCGCGTCAGAGCAATCGAAGCCCCCGCAATCGGGGCGGTCGAAGCTCCTGCACCTGGATGCTCCCGAAGTCGGTCCATAACCAAGGGACCGTGAGCTCCACGATGTTAAATCCGCAGGCTCCCGCGGTTGGAACATCCGAGGTCCATCCCTGACAGGGACCACCAGCTCCACTATGTTAAGTCTTGCAGGCTCCTGCGGTTGGAGCTCCTGAAGTCGATCCCCAGCAAGAGGCCGCCAGCACCTCGATGTTAGGCCGCTGAGTGGACGGAGATACGATGCAGAAAAAAATAGTAAGATCAAACGAGAACTTATCAGTTTGATCTTTATTTTATGAGGAGTTGAGATGAACGACTACGTGAGGAACCTCATACAGCCGTTGCTGTGTCAATCTTCAAAGCAGCAGAGTGAATTCACAGATAAGAATGACTGAAGTATAATGGTAAGATAACAAAGACTAGAACTACCAGATGAGATCTATGAGGGCTGGGAGCGGAGGGCACGTAGTCCCTCATCTCAACTCCTCATAAAATAAAGATCAAACTTCAAACTGGTAAGTTCTCGTTTAATCTTACTATTTTACTTCGGAGTCACGTGAATATAATATATAACGTGAAGACTTCAAAGTACTGTGATTTCATGCCGCAGACCCAAATCCAGCATTCACACTGCATCAATTGACTCAAAAGTCATAAACAATCAATAATGCATCAATGATAACATTTGTTAAATGAATAACAGTTTATGAAAACCATAACAAACCCCTCTAACTCAGGGGGAAACTATAACAGAACTCATAACAGAATCAGCAAACACCCCCAGCCTTGAAATCGGCTTGTGATAAAACCTTTGAAAGGTCAGCTCACTGGACATCCTACGGCCGCGAGGATATGATCTATGGCACGTCCATCGGCCTTGCCGCGGAAGTTGATGCCGCCCTGGTGGAATGAGATTTGAATTTATCAGTATCAATCCCAGCACTTCCCAGAACCTGTTTTAGCCACCTTGAAATTGTTTGCACCGACACCTTACTGTGTGGTTTTTTGTGACTAATAAATAATGCAGACTACGTTCCTCATAAGGCTCTGGTGACCTCAAAGTAACGAGATAAATGTGAGACTACACATAAGCGATCATCTGTGGGGTATGCTGAAAACACAATCTTACATCCTGTCATGCCTATTCTACTATGTTTAAGCAAATTTAGACTTAAAATATAATGGCATCTGCTGATACATGCATTCTGTCTAGCCGTAGCTTATGCAATGTTTGTGCACGTTGGGCTGAAACCAACGTCATAAGCATGACCACCTTCATGGTTAATTTTGCTAGAGATAGGCTTGCAACAGGAGCCCATTGGCAAAGAAGCATAAGAACTTCACTCACATTCCAAATACCGGCATACCTGGGTTTAGGAGGATTAGAATTGAAAACACCCTTCATAAATCGAGAAACTAACGGATGTGTCCCTACTGAAAGTAATTCTGAATTAACGGGTAAATAAGAAGACAAAGCACTTCTGGCTGTATTGATCACACTATAACTTAATATTTGATCAAAATAAAGAGTGGACAAAAACTCCAATACGTCTGTGATCCCTGCAGTTTGATATGAGATATTCTGCTGTAGACAGAATTGGTCCCACTTCCTTATCGAGGTGATATACTGCTTCTGGGTACTATCCCTGCAGGCCGACGTGAGAACACCCACAGTACGATCAGACAGTCCTCTCCCCAGGTATGGTCTCCTTAAAATCTGCAAATTAACAGATCAATACGATCATGTAAAGGATGTTGATCCCCAGTTACTGGATTTACCAGTAGATTTTTATGCTTGGGAATAATCATGTGAAGCTGACTAGCCATTTGTAATACAGGAGGAAACCATGCTTGTGTAGGTCAATCCGGCACTACCAATACCCCTGAAGCGGAGTCCTGCTTGATATTTTGCAAACATCTACTGATGAGACAGAATGGAGGAAATGCATATACAAACATTCCACCCCAATGCAGTGAGAAAGCATCCACCGCTGCTGCACCAGGATCTGGTTCCCATGAAACATATCTGGGCAACTGATGGTTTATTCTAGATGCAAACAAGTCAATATCTGGCATTCCATACTGAGCAATCACTTGATTAAATACATCCGGATTTAACATCCATTCTATGGTATCATTGAATTGGCGTGACCTAGTGTCAGCTACAGTGTTGAATCTACCTGACAAATACATTGCTGAAAGCCAGATATTTTGGTCAATGCAACAGCTCCAAATCTGATTAGCCAGTCTATCCCAAGACTGTGACTTGACTCCACCCATGTGGTTTACATATGCCACTGCTGTGGTGTTGTCAATCTGAACCTGCACATGCAAGTCTCTCCTGCTAGAGCAATAAGCATTAAGCCCATACCAGGTTCCCAACAACTCTAAATAATTGAGGGTTACACAAAAAGCTGGAGAAACTCAGCGGGTGCAGCAGCATCTAAGGAGTGAAGGAGATAGGCGACGTTTCGGGTCGAGACCCTTCTTCAGACTGGTCAGGGATCAGGGAAACGAGAGATATAAACAGTGATATGGAGAGATAAAGCAAGAACAATGAGTGAAAGATATGCAAAAAAGTATTGGAGATAAGGAAAGCAGGCCATTGTAAGCTGTTTCTGGTGTGAAAATGAGAAGCTAGTGCGACTTGGGGGGGGGGGGGGAGATGGAGAAGGAATGTCAGGGCCCGAGGGCTGAGGGAGAGGTGGGGGGGTGGGGGGAAAGGAGCAGTCTGGGTTAACAGAATTGAGAAAATTCAATGTTTAAGCCCAGAGGATGCAGACTCCCCAAGCGGAATATGAGATGTTGTTCCTCAAACTTGCGGTGTTGTTCACTCTGGCCATGGAGGAGGCCCAGGACCGAGAGGTCGGATACGGAGTGGGAGGGGGAGTTGAAGTGCTGAGCCACCGGGAGGTCGGGTTGGTTATTGCGGACCGAACGGAGGTGTTCGGCGAAACGATCGCCTAGCCTCCGCTTGGTCTCACCGATGTAGATTAGCTGGCATCTGGAGCAACGGATGCAGTAGACGAGGTTGGAGGAGGTGCAGGTGAACCTCTGTCGGACTTGGAATGACTGCTTGGGTCCCTGAAAGGAGTGGATGGGGGAGGTGAAGGAACAAGTGTAGCATCTCTTGCGGTTGCAAGGGAAAGTGCCCGGGGAAGGAGTGGAGCAGGAGGGAAGGGAAGAATTGACGAGGGAGTTGCGGAGGGAGCGGTCTTTGCGGAAGGCAGATAGGGGGGGAGATGGGAAGATGTGGCGAGTGGAGGGGTCACGTTGGAGGTGGCGAAACTGGCGGAGGACTATCTGTTGTATGCGCTGGCTGGTGGGGTGAAAGGTGAGGACCAGGGGGACTCGGCCCTTGTTGTGAGTGGGGGAATGGGGAGAGAGGGCAGTGTTGCGGGGTATGGAGGAGACCCTGGTGCGAGCCTCATCGATAGTGGGGGAGGGGAAACCCCGTTCTCTGAAGAACGAGGACATTTGCGATGACCTGGTGTGGAACACGTCATCCTGGGAGCAGATGCGGCGTAGTCGGAGGAATTGGGAATAGGGGATGGAGTCCTTACAGGAAGCAGGGTGGGAGGAAGAGTAGTCCAGGTAGCTGTGGGAGTCAGTTGGTTTGTAGTGGATGTCAGTCAGGAGTGTGTCACCTGCAATAGAGATGGTGAGGTCAAGGAATGGTAGGGAAATGTCGGAAATGGTCCAAGTATATTTGAGTGCCGGATGGAAGTTGGTGGTGAAATGGATAAAGTCAGTCAGTTCTGCGTGGGTGCAGGAGGTGACACCAAAGCAGTCGTCAATGTAACGGAGGTAAAGGTCGGGGGTGGGGCCCTGGTACGTCGAGAACAAAGATTGTTCGACGTACCCGACAAAGAGGCAGGCGTAGCTAGGGCCCAAGCGTGTGCCCATAGCTACGCCTTGTGTTTGGAGGAAATGGGAGGAGTCAAAAGAGAAGTTGTTTAGGGTAAGGACCAACTCCGCTAGGCGGAGGAGGGTGTCAGTGGATGGGTATGGGTTGCTCCTCTGGTCGAGGAAGTACCGGAGGGCTTTGAGACCATCCTGGTGGGGGATGCAGGTGTATAGTGACTGGACGTCCATGGTGAAGATGAGAGGATGGGGGCCTGGACAACGGAATGTGCGGAGCCGACGGAGAGTGTCTGAGGTGTCTTGAACATAGGTGGGGAGGGATTTAACAAAGGGGGATAGGATGGAGTCAAGGTATGTGGAAATGTGTTCGGTGGGGCACGAACAGGCAGAGACAATGGGTCTGCCGGGGCAGTCGGGTTTGTGGATTTTGGGGAGAAGGTAAAATCGGGCTGTGCGGGGCTGGGAAACGATGAGGTTGGAGGCTCGGGGGGGTAGGGAGCCGGAGTTAATGAAGCCGGTTATGGTGCTCGAGATGGTGGCCTGGTGCTCGTCAGTGGGGTCATGGTCCAGGGGTAAGTAGGAGGAGGTGTCCGAGAGTTGGCGCGTGGCCTCTGCTTTGTAGAGATCGACGCGCCAGACTACCACGGCACCTCCCTTGTCGGCGGGTTTGATAACCCAGTCTGGGTTGTTGCGGAGTGAGTCGATGGCAGTACGTTCGGAGGGGGAGAGATTGGAGTGAGACAGGGGAGTGGAGAAGTCGAGGCGGTTGATGTCCCGACGGCAGTTTTGTATAAATAGTTCTAAAGCTGGAGGGCCACGAGGGGGGGTCCACGAGGAGGGGGTACGTGGGAGACAGGAAAAGGGATCATCAGTGGGGGGCGAGGACTTTTTCCCGTGGAAAAACGCTGTGAGGCGGAGGCGACGGTAGAAGAGCTCCAAGTCGTGGTGGGCACGGAACTCATTGAGGTGGGGACGGAGGGGGACAAAGGTAAGACCTCTGCTGAGGACCGACCTTTCGGTGTCGGAGAGGGGGAGTTCCGGGGGAATGGTGAACACACGGCAGGGATGGGGGTTGTGGCTGGAGGAAGGCAGGTGAGTGGACTGAGGACGGGGTGTAGTGTGGTGGGGGGGTGGAGGGTGGTCAGGGGGTGGGGGGATATGGGGGCTGTGATGTGGGTGTGAAAGAGCAGGGGTTACATGGTAGGAGGGGGATGGGAAAGACCCAGTGGAATAGCCACTGAGGTCACCGGGGCTGGGGAGACGGGCACTAGGACCCAGTGCCGTTGACAACAGAGTGGTGGGAGGAGTGAGCAACGTGGAGGCTTCAGGCCCGCTGCACAGTCCAGTCTGTAGGTGAGGCGACGGCTGCGGGCTGCTGGAGGGCGGTGGAATGTCGCGGGTCGGCGGGCCCGAAGGTAGGAGTCTGCGGGCAGTGGAGTCGGGGTCGGCGGGCGATGCGTGGGTGGTCCCGGTGGGCGAGTGGTCGGTGGGGCAGCAAGGTTCAGCCCGCCCGGTGAGGCAATAATTGATCCCTCTTAATTGAAGAAGGGATGTCTCATCAGTATTCCATCTGCCTCCACAACTGGAAGACATATCTGTTGCACCCCAACCCAGTGCACTTACATCTGTCTGTAATATAATTGGAGGGGTTCCACCAAAACCTTCCTAGAACTTTTTGAAGCATTTACAATCCACCATTGTATGTCAGAAATTGCCCCAGCTGACAATTGCATAGGCCTGTCAAAATGGCCCATTTATATTTTCAGTGCCTGTTCCTTTGATCGTTGTAATTGTTGATAATGCAGAGGACCATGCTGCACAGCTGGGAAAGCAGCCACCAATTTACCAACTAACCTGGCTACTTGTTTAATTGAAGGCCGTTGTTCTCTAAGGAGATTAACATAGTCCTCAATTAACTGTTGCAATTTGTCTCTAGGCAAGGTTACCAACATGTGATTTGAATTGATGGTAAATCCTAAATAATCAATGATTTGAACTGGTGATAATTTGGATTTATCTGGATGAATGACGAACCCTAATTGTTCAAAAGTGAATTTAACAATTGAAACTGATGACTGAGCTTCAGCATTTGTCTTTCCAACAATTAGAATATCATCTAAATAGGCCATTACCATATGCCCCTGAGCTCTGAGTAATGCTAACACAGGTTTTACCAATTTAGTAAATGATCTAGGAGTTGAAGTTAATCCATTAGGCAGTGCTTTGAATTGCCACAACTGAGTCATCCAAATACCTCCTATCATCTCCATGAATGGACACTGAATAATATGCATCCTTTAAATTAATGCTGGCCATATAACACCCTTTGGAAACAAGATGTTTGGCCGTGGAAAATGTTTCCATTTTGAAATGCCTATAACAAACAAATTTGTTCAAACTCGTCGAATCCAGGATAATTCTATATCCCCCAGTCTTTTTAGACCTTGGAAAACTACTTGGACACAAACTGACGACTTTGATACACTGACGTCTCAATTACCCCTTTCTTGTGTAATGAAATAATTTCTGCTTATATGAGCACATTTTCTTCATCTGAAAATATAAGTTTCCGACTTGGAACATGTTGATTAGGTGGACTCTCATTAGAGTAAAATTCAATTTTTACACCTTCAATACTGTTAAGTATAAATGAATCTGATGTTAATTCCTGCCATTGTTTGAGAAACAAATGTAACCTCCCCCCAATTTCAACATCAATGTTACTTAATTCATTCTCTCTAAGAGGCATTTTCCTCACATGCATACGACCTTGCAGACCTTGTTGGCCGCGTCCCCTTGTAGGCAAAGGCATCTTCCCCTTCACACCAGTGGCAGCCTGCCAGTTCCGGTATTGCAGACCTGTATGGCTGGTTCCTTCCCCTGCATCCAAACTGGTGCCTCTTCGGTAAGGATAAAACCTCTTCCCCTGTTTTCCAGCTGGCTTAATGAGGCCCATAGTTTTTACATCCTCATGGCATTCTTTAATTCGCTTAGTAAGATCACCTCCAAATAACAGATTGCATGGCGGTACGCTGGGCGGCTTGCACAAAGCCGCCAGATTGGGATTTATCAGCGGCCTTATAGCTGCTCTTCTAATGTTATTAATTTCAAAAATTGCACTACAAAACAGTCCCAGTGCATCCTGATGGGCTTCAGACAAATTCCCTGTATCCACTATCTTCACAAAAGCCATAAGCCCTGCCGAAAAGAATCTGAGCACCTTCTGAAACTTAATTTCCTGAGCCCTGGCTGACACCCCCAACTGTGTCCAAATCTGATGATTAACTACCAGCACTTTGAGTAAATCACAATGTATAGGAGCTTCATATTTCTTGGCCGCCTCATCCATGGCCAACTCCTGTAGTTGGTGGGAGAGCATGTACTGTATTGCTGTAGCCAACTCTTCCCCAATCGGCTCTCCTGCCTCTCTAGGCACAGCAAACTTTTCTGCAATGTTAGCGATGATTTGTACACCCATATTGCTCTCTCCCACCATTGATTCGGTGTCAGCAAACTGCACCGTAGGAATCTCCTCCTCATAGGCAGGATATTCTGGCAGCCCTGTTAAAGATGCTGCGAGCACAGGCTCTCCCATAGCCTGGCTTGGGCACCACTCCTCCTCACGGAGTTGGTCCCTGTCGAGCATTCTCTGTAATAGAATCTCGACTTGGGAGAGCTGTGAGCAAACGGTCTCTCCGGTAGAGGGTACACCCTCCAGGCCCGACTCTGGGTCAACGGGCCTAACTGACTTCCCAGTGGCCTTCCGCCCTACTGGCAAGTCTACACTGCTCACAGGCAGTGGGTCCGCAATTGCTAGATCTATAGCCGGTATCGGACTAGGTGTGCAAGACGGGCCTCCACTCACAATACTTTCTTGGTCATCGACCTTTCTCCCACCGGAGCGGCTCGCCGCCACCTTTTTCACCTTCTGCAACATCACTAATGGGACCACTCCAACCGCTGTCACAGAAAACTTACCTCCAGTTTTAAACTTGCCGCTTGGAGGAGCGCTGCTGCTCCAACCGGCCGACTGCACCAAAGCGTCTGATGTAATGATGCACCAATGGCTGTACGGGGTTCTTCACGTTGTCACTCACATGACTCCGAAGTAAAATTGCATCTCTGTCGAGGTAAGAGATTAAAAAAAGGTTCCCCTACCTACACCCACATAAAACAAGCTAAAGAACACTAAAATATACATTTAACACATTCTAAAAAACAACAAAGGAAAAGGATGAGACAAACTGTTGGCGAGGCAGCCATTATGGCGCCACCCAAAGATCAATAATCTTTGGGTAATGGTAGCAGACGCAAGAGAGTGATGTCCCTTTGCAATAGAACAAAAAACACTGAACAGTCTTGCACAGGAACAGGCTCCTCAGCCCATGTGCCGAACATGATGCCAAATTTGACTAATTCCTTCATCAGAAGTTCATAAATTCAAAAGTTCATAAGTTCTAGGTGCAGAATTAGTGCATTTTGTTCATCAAGTCTACTCCGTTATTCAATTATGGCTGATCTATCTTCCCCTCTCAACCCCATTCTCCTGCCTTCATCCCATAACCCCTGACACCCTTACTAATCAAGAATATGTCAATCTCCACCTTAAAATATCCATTGACTTGGCCTCAAAAGCTGTCTGCGGCAATGAATTCCACAGATTCACCACTTCTAACTGTATACGATTCATTCCCCTCTATTACCTCCATATCATTTGCCTATCTTAAAGCATCTTAAATCCCACCTTTGTATCTGCCTCCACCATCACATTCCAGGCATCTACCACTCCCTACGTAAAATACTTCGCTCTAACATCGCTAAACTATACCACTCTCACCTAAAAGCTTTGGCCTTTCATCTTTGTCATTGCCACCTTGGGCTAAAAGTTCTAACCATTTACCCTATCTTTGCATCTCATCATTTTATGAAATTCCATCCAACCTCGGATGTTTCCTGTGTTACAGACACTATGAGAAAAATGACAGGGCGAGGTGTGTCAAGAGTAAATCAAAAATCCCCCACTGTGATGAAGCAAAATGCCAGCTAGATTCCATCTCGATTACCAATAAGACACAGGATTTTTTAGATGTTTATTCCAGACGTTATACCTGGGATTAATAGGACTATTTCATTTGCACATTTAACATGAATCTCTTGGAAATTTTCAATCATCAAGCTGAAACTTGAACATGAACTGTATTGCAATATGCCCACTCAACGTCTTTCTAAATGTTCTTTTTTTACGATTTCATCCTTTTGCGAGAATAATCCCAGGGAGGCTTGGGTTAACATATGATGAGCACTGAACAGCACTGGGGCTAATTCTGCTCCTATAACTTATGAACTTATGAACTTTACGCTCAATTTCCCCACATTTGCTGCCAAGATAAGATTTTCTATTCAAGGACATCCAGGATGCCCTCCTTCTTTAGTAAACGTGGTTTCCAACCTCCACATCACACACATCTAACACTTCATCCTCCGACATTTCTATCATGTTCAACATGATTGCACATTTGACAACATTTTCCCATCCCCACACTTTTCCACTTCCGGCAGAGACTGCTCAATATGCAACTCCTTGGTTCACTCATCCCTTCCCACCCAAAATATCCTCTCCCCAGGTACTTTCCCCTACAACTGCAGGACATGTAACACCTGTCCCTGTACCTCCTCCCTGACATCCATCCAGGGTGACCAGCAATCCTTCCAATTAGCCCGGGTGGGGTTAGAAAGGGAATACGCCCTGTCCACGGGCATCCTGAGGGAGTTCAGGGAATGCTGGGCTCCGCAGGGTGTTGAATGCATCCTCAATAAGGATTGTAACATAGTTGTATAGTAGTTTTATTAAATATATTTGTTTGTAATGTATTATGGTGATGGGTTCTGGTTTGTTTAAATGTAGTGTAATATTATTTTTTTAATAATTGAATAAACTTTTTGATAAAATAAAAAAAGCTGTTTACCAAGCTCATGGAACTGGGTCTCTGCGCATCCCTCTGCAATTGGTTCCTCGACTGCCTCATCCACAGACCACAGTCAATTCAAATTGGAGGAACCACTTCATCCTCAGTAACAATTAGTATGGGAGCACCTCAAGTCGACGTGCTCAACCCCCTGCTTTACTCACGCTATACCCACGACTATACCCAGTCATAGTGCAAACTCCATCATCAAGTTCGCCGATGACACCACTGTGGTTGGACGAAGCACAGATGGGGACGAGTCAGAGTATAGAAGTGAGATCGACCGACTGACCAAATTGTGCCAGCACAACAACCTGGCTCTCAACATCAGTAAGACCAAGGAGCTGATTGTGGACTTTGGTAGGGGAGGGATGAGGACCCACAATCATGTTTATATCAATGGGACGATGGTGGAGAGGATCAATAACTTCAAATTCCTGGGCGTGCATATATTACAAGATCTTTCTTGGACCCAGCGCACCGATGCAATTGTAAAGAATCAGCGACTCTACTTGAGGAGAAGATTACAGAGATTTGGCATGTCGAAGAGGATTCTCCTAAACGTCTACAGGTGCACGGTAGAGAGCATTCTGACTGGTTGCATCGTTGCCTGGTTCGGCAGCTTGAATATCCAGGAGCAAAAAAGATGACAAAAATTAGTGACCACTGCCCAGTCCATCCCTTTGACCTCCCCACTTTCGAAGAGATGGACTGTCATAGTCCATGCCTCAATAGTCGCTATCATAGTCGCTGCCTCAGAAAGGCAGCCAAAATCATCAAGAACCCATACCATTCTGGCCACACACTCATCTCACCATTGCTATCAGGGAGAAGGTACAGGAGCCTGAAAACAGTACTTCTTCCCCACAGCCATCAGGCTATTAAGCACAACAACGAATAAGCTCTGAGTTCTGAACTGCAAAAGACTATATTATTAATTGTTATCTATATTACTAAAAGTAAGATCTCGACCACTTCCAGTTTTCTGTTTCATAATTTTTGAAAAAATGCTGCCACTTACGGCTGTGATTTTTTTGCCATCTTACTCAGAGTCCCCCTCTGCTGGTCAGAACAAGAGGATTTTCCCCAATTATTAAAAATCAAAGAGTTATTAATGTTTTTAAAAAGTTGTCATTCCCTCTGTTGCCCTTGCTGGTGGGAGGGGGGAGGGACTATAAAACCCGGAAGTGATGTGCCTCACTCAGTCTCTGCAAGATGGAGGAAGCGAGAGGGTCACGTATCTCTGAGCTGTGAATAATACTGAACACATGCTCTGCAGAAAAATGGCTGTTGTTGATGGTGGTAACTGCTTTGAAAGGCTGCACTTCAGAAAAATGGCTGTTGTTGGTGATGGTAACTGCTTTGAAAGGCTGCACTGCAAAACAAATGGCTGTTGTTGATGGTGGTAACTGCTTTGAAAGGCAGCACTGCAAAAAATAATGGTTGTTGTTGGTGGTGGTACTGCTTTGAAAGGCTGCACTGCAAAAAAAATGGCTGTTGTTAGCGGTGATAACCACTTTGAAAGGCTGCACTGCAAAAAAATGGCTGTTGTTGGTGGTGGTATCTGCTTTGAAAGGCTACACTGCAAAAAAGATGGTTGTTGTTGGTGGTGGTAACTGCTTTGAAAGGCTACACTGCAAAAAAGAATGGCAGTCGTTTGTGGTGGTAACTACTTTGAAAGGCTGCACTGCAAAAAAATGGCTGTTGTTGGTAGTGGTAACTGCTTTGAAAGGCTGCACTGAAAAAAATGGCCGTTGTTGGTGGTGGTAACTGCTTTGAAAGGCTGCACTGCTAAAAAAAACGGCTGTTGTTGGTGGTTGTAACTGCTTTGATAGGCTGCACTGCAAAAGAAAATGGCTGTTGTTGGTGGTGGTAACTGCTGTGAAAGGCTGCAATGGGTTGTGAGGCAAATGAAACTTTCACTACTCGTTATTTACTCAACTTTATTTAAGCTTTAAGCATCTTATTTCTTTAATACATAAACTCAGAAACGTCTGGCAAACATGGCTGATTCTGCAGGCTTTTCCCACCCAAAATACTTTGCACATGTGCACACTCCGGAAAAGTCCTCTCGAAGAGCCCAGAACATGTGCACATGCGCCCACTTCATCCTCCCCTCCTATTGATAAGTTGAGAAGTTGAGTAGATATATTGCTTGGTCATCAACTTCACTCATATTGTTATTTAGATTTACAATTTTAGAATTTCTTGTAGATGTTTCCATAGGGGATGCTGGAAGTGTTGGAGGATGTTCTCGATTCGTGTTATCAAGAAGTGACGGAGCTGATGGGGAAGACGGACATGGTGCAAGCTCACGAAGTGAGAAAGTTGACTGATGTCCATCCCGATACTTAATAGTTGCATAAGAAGGGTTTACATCAGTCAGTTCAACTTCATCAACAAAAGGCTCATTCTTATTTAATCGGACATAATGATGAAGTAACACGGGCCCAGGGCTAGTCAACCATGATGGCAGAGAAGTACCACTAGAAGAACGCCGTTTGAAGTTAAAGAACCGCACGTGTGGAGTAGTATTGGTAGCAGTTGACAGTAGAGATCTGATGGAGTGTAATGCATCTGGTAAAACACACACACTCAAACACATCACGAAAGTGGGGGCCAGGGACAGTGGAGGAGTGCTTTCTGCACAGTGAAGGGGAAAGTAAACGTCTGCACGGTGAAGAGGAAAGTAAACATCTGCCACAGAGTATGGTAAGTCCTTTAGAGAGCACGGGAGGGAGGGAGAGAATGGGAGAGAAGGACAGAGAATGGGAGAGAGAAGGGGAGAGAAGGGGAGAGAAGGGGGAGAAGGGGGGAGAATGGGGAGAAGGGGGGAGAATGGGGGAGAAGAGGAGAGAACGGGGGGGGGGGGAGAAGGAGTGGAGGCAATTTTAATAAGTTTAATAAAGTTAGCGGGCATTTTACCTTCCAGCGGATCTTCCCATTTAGGAAACCTGAACGGAAACCTCTGGAGAACTTGGGTCCCATCCAAGGTTTCCATGAGGTTCCCGGAGCTTTCCTATTGGTGGAAAGTGGTTTCCACGTAGTTGCGGCTTCTTCTATGTTCCTGCGATTATTTAAAAAAAAACAAAACTGGCCTTGACTAAAAATAGGTTGCCGTTTTGTCGAAGCCAGTGGAGTGGGGTTGCTATTTACTTACAGGCAGTCGAAGGCATTCACTGACCGGCCATTCTGATTGGCTCATTGGAGTTTTTAGAAAATAAATCTTCTTTGGTTTTCAGGGCCTAGAAGATCCGCCGGAAGGTAAAATGCCCGCTAACTTTATTAAACTTCTTAAAACTGTCTCCACTCCTTCTCTCCCCTCTCTCTCCCCTTCTCTCTCCCCTTCTCTCTCCCCTTCTCTCTCCCCTTCTCTCTCCCCTTCTCTCCCCCCTTCTCTCCCCCCTTCTCTCTCCCCTTCTCTCTCCCCTTCTCTCTCCCCTTCTCTCCCCCCTTCTCTCCCCCCTTCTCTCCACCCTTCTCCGTCCCTTTCTCTCTCCCCTTCTCTCACCCCTTCTCTCTCCCCTTCTCTCTCCCTCCTCTCTCCCTTTCTCTGTCCTTCTCTCCCTCCCTCCCACGTTCTCTAAAGGACTTACTGTGCTGTGCGGCAGCTGTTTACTTTCCTCTTTAATGCGCAGAAAGTGCTCCGCCGCTATCCCTGGCCCCCACCTTAGCAATGTGTGTGTGTGTGTGTGTGTGTGTGTGTGTGTGTGTGTGTGTGTGTGTGTGTGTGTGTGTGTGTGTGTGTGTGCGTGTGTGCGTGTGTGCGTGTATGCGTCTGTGTGTCTGTGTGTCTGTGTATCTGTGTGTGTGTCTGTGCGTGCACTCGGCAGCCAAGATCCTTTAGAATCCTTGGTCAGTAGATGCAGCTCACGCTTCGGTCGAGGATTCCAGGCAAGTGACCAGAACCTCTGGTGACTCATGGAGAGTGACTGGAACCTCCGGGAACCTAACAGAAACCTTGGGTGGGGCACATGGTCTCCAGAGGTTTCCGTTCAGATTCCCTAAATGGGACAGGGGCTTTAGTATACGAAGCCAGTGCTTCCAATTCTTTGCAGCAGCAGGTGAGTTGGGATCCTGATCCAAGCGCTGTGGGTTTCAATAGCTTCTCCATCCCAAGTCGGACTGTTTGACTTCTAAGATAAGTTGCTTAAATTGTCGTGAGACAAATGAAACTTTCACTACTCGTAATTTACTTAACTTTATTTAAGCTTTAAGCAACTTATTTCTTTAATACATCAACTCAGAAACATCTGGCAAACATGGCTGATTCCACAGGCTTTTCCTGCCCGAAATACTTTGCGCATGCGCACACTCCAGAAAAGTCCTGCACATGCACGCACTCTAGAAGAGCCCCGCACATGCGCCCACTTCACAGTGCAAAAAAAATGGCTGGTGTTGGTGGTGGTAACTGCTTTGAAAGGCAGCACTGCAAAAAAAATGGCTGTTGATGGTGGTGGTAACTGCTTTGAAAGACTGCACTGCAAAGAATGGCTGTTGTTGGTGGAAACTTGACAACTTCCTGTTTGCACTGTATATTGATTTTAGATAAAACGCTACCACTTACGGCTGTGATTTTTGGCCATCTTACTCAGTCCCTGGCCGCTCATCGGGTTCAGAGGATTCTTCCCATCAATGAAAAATAAAAGTGTTATTATTGTTTAAAAAAATGTTGATAATCTCTCTCCTGTCAATCACGCCATGAAGGACACACCCCTTCTGGTTGGAGGGGGAGGGATTATAAAACCTGGAAGTGTGGGTGTGGCTCAGTCTCTGCAAGATGGGGGAGGTTCTGTCTGAGCTGTGAATCAACTGAACACACTGAATGTTTACTGAACTGTGAGTGTGTAGTTTATGTGGTGTTTTGTGTGGTTTTATAGTAGTTTTATGGTGGTTTCACCTTGCTTGAAATGGTATAGAATCATAGAATCATAGAATCTAAGAAAATAGGTGCAGGAGGAGGCCATTCGGCCTTTCGAGCCTACACCGCCATTCAATATGATCATGGCTAATCATCCAAATCAGTATCCTGTACCTGCCTTCTCTCCATAACCCCTGATCCCTTTAGCCACAAGGGCCACATCTAATTCCCTCTTAAATATAGCCAATGAACTGACCTCAACTACCCTCTGTGGCAGAGAATTCCACAGACTCACCACTGTCTGTGTGAAAAATGATCTTCTCATCTCGATCCTAAAAGACTTCCATTTATCCTTAAACTGTAACCCCTTGTTCTGGAGTTCCCCAAGATCGGGAACAATCTTCCTGCATCTAGCCTGTCCAACCCCTTAAGAATTTTGTATGGCTCTATAAGATCCCCCCCTCAATCTCCTAAATTCCAGCGAGTACAAGCCGAGTCTATCCAGTCTTTCATCATATGGAAGACCTGCCATCCCAGGAATCAGTCTCGTCAACCTTCTCTGTACTCTCTCTATCGCAATAATGTCTTGTATGAAACTGCATTTGAATGTGGTGGCCTTGCACCCTGCATGAAATGGTATGAAACTTCACTTGAATTTGGTGGCCTTGCACCCTGCTTGAAATGGTATGAAACTGCACTTCAATTTGGTTGTCTTGTACCCTGCTTGAAGTGGTATGAAACGGCACTTGAATTTGGTGGGCTTGCACTCTGCTTCAAATGGCATGAAACAGCACTAGCATTTGGTGGCCTTGCACCCTGCTAGAAGTGGCAGGAAACTGCACTTGAGTTTGGTGGCCTAGCACCATGCTTGAAGTGGTCGGAAACTGAACTTGAATTCGGTGGCCTTGCACCCTGCTTGAAGTGGTAGGAAACTGCGCTTGAATTTGGTGGCCTTGCACCCTGCTTGAAATGGTAGGAAACTGCATTTGAATTTGGTTGCCTTGCACCCTGCTTGAAATGGAATTTCAAGGAATAGCCTTGAGTCACCTGCTCGCCCATCAACCATGAGTGAGCTGCCAGCACCTCAGGCTTGAGTGACTGAGCTGCCACCATATGCACATGTACACATGCACACATAAATGCAAACAGATATACACATGTACACATGGACATGCATGCAGACATGAAATGCACATGTAAACACACACCATGGTAAATGCAGCTTTTCCAGAAAGCTAGGTACCAGCTCCACCCAGTGGTCATGTGGGAAAATGCATGGCGTGGGTACCACATGATCTTGTATATCTCACCAAGCAAGTGAATGGAAACAGCCTCCAATGATGTTGGCTAATATTTTGCTTAGAGCCAGGATATTTAGGCACTAAAAAACACTGAAATGGGCAGGCAAAAAGGCATAATAAAATTACAAAAAAGGCATTTATTGACAAAAAAGGCATTAAAGGGCATTTATTTCCACCACTAAAATATGGTTTTAAATTATAATATAAAGGTATACTATATTAAATTACCGTCTCCTAGTGGCAGGATGCTGTAAGGTTGCAAATTTGTTTGCTCCCTTAACTTTTAACTTCCATTTACCACTCTGTCAATGTTACTTGTCACTATTTGACTTCAAGACACGGTCTAACTATTCATAAAGTGTTGACAACACTTTTACATGCCTTAATTGTCTGAAGGATGGAGACAAGAAGAAAGGGAGGCTCCCCAAGGAAGGAACAGGGGAAAGCCACAACCACAGTTGCAGCTTCTGACTCCAGTATCATAAAAGCAATATCGAAAATAAACGATGAATTGAGAAATGAGCTGAAAAATGAAATGAAAACAAGATTTAGCAGTTCGGAAGAAATGGTGAAAGGAGTTTCGACCAAACTGAAGGAAGTCCAAGGAAAACTGTCTTTGTTACAAGATGAACTTTGTGAACAAAATGATGAAATTGATATCTTGCGAACCCTGGGATGGAGAGAGATTTGAAGATTGAAAAACTGGAACGGAGAATGAATGAAAACACTCGAGCACTTCAGCAATACAAGACTAAAAATATGGACCTAGAAAACAGAAGCCGTCGTTTGAATTTACGAATTGTTGATTTGCCGGAAGGTCAAGAAAGAGATAACGTTATAAAATATGCTTCTAAAATGATAAAGGAAACTTTTAACATTGAGCACAATGAAAACCTTCTGTTTTTGGATAACGCTCACAGGATTGGGAAGAATTCTGGTAATAAACCGAGACACTTGATTATTCGGTTTCATTTTTTGCAAATGAAGGAGAATATTCTCCAGGCAGCAAAAAAGTTGGGTGTGGTTGAATATGAAGGATGCAAGTTTCGGTTTGTCCCTGATTATAGTTACAAGCTTTTGGAAATATGAAAGTCCTTTTATAATGTAATGTCTGATTTGTATAAGAAAAAGCTACGCCCAGTTTTACTATACCCAACTAGATTGTGTTTCGACTTTTCAACGGTAATTTTTGATTTTTTTAACAATCCTCAAGACGCCTCCAGCTTTCTGGAGAGCTACGAGGCGGAAGGGGACTAATCGATAGCTGATTAAGTTATAACTGGAGATTTACTGTTCCTATTTTGACAATATTTTGTTTGGTAATGATTAAGAATTTAACTGGACGAGTTGTTTTTCTTTTATATATATTCTTTTCAGAATTTCTTTGTTAATTTTGCGTTCCCCTGTCGTTAGACAAACTAAGAGAACGCAGTTCATGTTTTTCATATCCTGACCTTGGATAATAATATGTAGCACTCGTTCGTTAACTTCATGCCAGTCTGTATTTTTTTTTCTTCTCTCTCAAAGAGTTAATAAGGAATGTGTTGTGACTAGGAGAAGGCTTTATATTATTATCTCTATGCCGAGCGCTGTTACTAGGAGAGATGTGTTCGGGGAGGGATTAGGTAACTTGCTGACTGTCTATTGGTCAGTTTGGGGCTTTACAGGGGTGGGAGGGGTCTTTTGTTCCCTATTTGGTGTTTTTCATTTGTGCAAAGTCTGAACTACAAAAATGTCTAAAATGTCATCACTTCTGGCTCCACCCTAGATTTTTCTTCTTCCAGTATCATGAACTTTTAGGCTTCAAGAAATGAACCCATTACATCCCACATGATTTTTACAAGCAATATGGATAAAGTTATTTATTTCCTTTCATGGAATGTGAATGGCTTGACCATCCCGTTAAGAGGACTTTTTTAAAAAAAGTTCTTCACAGATTAAATGCTCAGATTATCTTTGTTCAGGAAACTCATGTAAGGCAAGATGACAATTTACGATTTTTCAAGTTTTGGATAGGACAGCAGTTTCATTCAAATTCACAGGCTAAGGTGAAAGGAGTCTCTATATTGACCCATCAATTCCGTTTGTTTGCAATGAAACAATTTCTGATCCATATGGCAGATTTTTCGTGATTACTAGTATTCTTTACATGCAAAAAGTTGCTATGGTGAATGTCTACGCACCAAATATTGATCACCCTGAGTTTTTTAAACAGTTGATTGCATCCTTTCCTAATTTAAATGAACACTTTTTAATAATCGGTGGAGATTTCAACTGCTGTCTGAACCCCTCGATTGACAGGTCTACATCTGATCATGTGCTTCCAAATAAATCAGCTAATTTTATTAATTCTTTTTTACTTGAATCTGGAATGTTAGAAGTTTGGAGATTCTTACACCCAAATGATAAAGAATTTTCATTTTTCTCTCACGTATATCACAGTTATTCTAGGATTGATTATTTTATACTAGATTTTCTGCTAGTTCCATCGGTCACTGCATGTGAGTATGAGGCAATCGCTATTTCTGATCACGCACCTTTGAAACTATCAATCAATCTACCTGATTCCAAGTTTAGTGCTAAACAATGGCGAATTAATGCTACTTTGCTTCAAGACTTAAATGTTATTTATTTTGTGAAAGACCAGATTGCTTTTTACTTTTTGACAAACTCTACTGAAGAAATATCCTATGGTGTAGTCTGGGATGCTTTCATGGCATATATTCGTGGACAAATTATTTCATACTCCGCGGGATTAAAAAAACAAAATCAAAAATAAATAAGTACATTGGCTGACGAGATTAAATACATTGATAAAACATATTCAAAAGCTCCTAATTTAGAGCTCTACAAGAATAGAGTTGAACTTCAATTGAGACATGATTTGTTATTTGTATCACTGATTGAGAACCAAAAGTCAATTTTATAAACATGGCGATAAATCTGGTAAATTACTCGCTAATCAATTGAAAGCGGTGTCGGCCAAGCGTCAGAATACTAAAGTGAGAAAACGGGATGGTACAGTAACTGTAGACCATGACAAAATTAATAAATCCTTTCAGGAACTTTATACCTCCCTATACCAATCAGAGTTTCCTACTGATTCCAATATAATGCATGAGTTTTTAAAGAAACTGAACTTACCAAATTTACCATATAATGAGTCTCTGTTGTTAGATTAACCCATCACGGAAGAAGAAATACAGAAAGCAATTCTTTCAATGAATTATGGTAAAGCTCCCAGTTTAGATGGGTTTACAGTAGAATTTTAAAAGTATTTTTCAAGTTTATTGTCTTCATGACTACGTAAGGTATTTAAAAAGCCCTTTTAAGGAATAGATTACCACAATCTTTTTATGAAGCTTCTATTTCTTTAATTCTTAAAAAAGATAAAGACCCTACTGAAGTGTCATCATATAGACCTATATCAATGTTAAATGTAGATTTCAAAATTCTTTCCAAAATATTAGCTATGAGATTGGAAAATATTTTACCGCAAATTATCTCTGAAGATCAGACAGGTTTTATTAAAAATCGTTACTCATTCTTTAATGTTAGGAGATTAATGAATATTGTATATACAGCATGTAATAAAACCACAGAATGTGTCATCTCACTCGATGCCAAGAAAGCGTTTGATAGAGTAAAATGGGATTACTTATTCAATACACTTGAAACATTTAAGATTGGTCCAAAATGTATTTCTTGGATCAAGTTGATATACCATATACCTCAGGCTTCTGTATTTACTAATAATCAGAGATCCTCTTTTTTCAGGCTCTTTCGAGGTACTATGCAGGACTGTTCCTTAAGTCCTTTACTATTTGATATTGCTTTGGAACCTTTTGCTACCGCTATTAGGGAATCCCCTAATATTTTTGGTATTGTCCACGAGAATAAGACACATAAGCTATCTCTTTACGCAGATGATCTGTTATTATTTATTTCTAACCCTGAGAAATATATTCCGGCAATAGTAGCATTACTTAATCAATTTAGTCATTTTTCCAGTTATAGACTAATTCTTAGTAAGAGTGAGCTTTTTCCATTAAATAATCTTGTTTTGAATTATGGTCAGTTTCCATTTAGATTGACTACCGAAAGTTTTACTTATTTAGGTATTAAGATCACCAAGAAACACAAGGATTTATTTAAAGCCAATGTTATGCTTTTAATAGACCATAATAAACATCATTTTACCGAATGGTCACCAATGTCATACTTAATTGGCCAAATCAATGCTATTAAAATGTTCATTTTACCTAAATTTCTGTATTTATTTCAGACAATACCAATTTTTATTGCCAAATCTTTCTTCGACATTATAGACTCCAAAATTTCTTTATATATATGGCAGAATAAAAATCCCAGACGAAGTAAAAAACATTTAGAGAATTTTTTTTTAAATGGCGGTTTGGCATTGCCGAACCTAAGATTTTACTATTGGGTAGTCAATTTTCGTTATTTAACATTTTGGACAGAAGATTTAGAAGATACCCAATGCCCAGGATGGGTAAACCTTGAACATGATTCCTTACAAGGGCTATCATTGGCCTCTATTCTAGGGGCCTCGTTACCTTTCACAATTACGAGATTGAATAAATATACAGCTAACCCAATAATAAGAAATACGTTCCGAATATGGTTTCAATTTTGTCTTTTTTTTGGACTAAATTATTTTATCTTATCGAGTCCTATTTTATCCAATTTTCTCTTCCAACCATCTAGTACTGATCAAGTCTTTTTGTTATGGAAGAGGAAGGGATTAGTAGCTTTTCATGATTTGTTTTTGAGGGTTGTTTTATGTATTTCGAACAACTCTCCAATAAATATAACGTACCTAATTCACACTTTTTTAGATATTTACAAATTAGACACTTTTTGAAGGCTACTCTACCCCTTTTTCCACTACCACATCAAACCAAAATTTTGGAAAAAAATTTACAGCTGAACCCATATCAAAAAGGATTAATAACGACTATTTATGACTTGATTTTGAAATTACAAATAGATATATTTGATAAAATTAAGAATGACTGGGAAAGAGAACTACAAACTTCTTTATCTATAGAGAAATGGGAGGGGATTCTTCAATTAGTTAATACCTCTTCAATGTGTGCAAGACATGTTTTGCTACAATTCACAGAGCTCATATGTCAAAGGATAAGTTGGCTCGTATTTATGGTCATATAAATCCTACCTGTGACAGATGTAACTCTGATGTGGCCTCGCTGACCCATATGTTTTGGTCCTGCCCACTTTTGGAAAAATATTGGAAAGACATTTTTGATACTATTTCTGTAGTCTTAGGTATTGATTTACAACCTCATCCTATTACAGCAATTTAGATTCTATTCATTTGTCCCGCTCCGACCATCGGCTGATTGCTTTTACCACATTAATCGCCAGAAGATCTATTTTATTTAAATGGAAAGACTCCAACCCTCCGACAACACTCCAGTGGTATTCTGAAATAATATCATGTTTAAATTTAGAAACAATTAGGAGTGACATTATTCAACCCTTGGTTAAATTTGATAAGACTTGGGGAAAATGTATTGAACACTTTCATACAATATAAATTGCTCCCTCTTTAACCGTTATAAAAAACTATTTTACCTCTATATGGTGGAACGAACTTGACGATAAACAGACTTGAATTGTTGAAACTTTTAGTTCAGATTCTGTTTTGCTTTGCTTAGTTTTTATTTATTTATTTCATTTTTATTCTTATTTTATTATTATTAATTTTTTTTTAGTTTAGGGGATTTTGTTTTTTCCTTTTTTCCTTTACTTTTTGTCTTTTTATTTTTGTGTTTTTTCTACATTTATAAGTTTTCTTTTAAAGATTTACTATATTTACATAGAGACCGGGAGGTCTATTTTCAATGTGTATTTTGACACTGGTCTCATATCAGGTAATACCTGTTATTAATGTAATCCTGATCCCGATGTATCAATATAATTATTATGTTTATCATAATTCTTTTTTCTCTGTTGTTTATGTTTTATTTTTGTTTTCTTGGAAAAAGAATACAATACAAAGATTTTAAAAGAAAGAAATTACCAAAGTTGCCTGGTTGCACATAATTACTAGCATTTTTTTCAAATTATCTGGTGTTAAATTATGCCGTCTGTCAGACAGAATATGCTTCAGTTGTGAAAAACTTATTTCTACCTCAGCTGAGGTCACTGGTGCATACCCAAAGCAAGCTACCGACTCTGTATTCATGTCAATATCTTGTGCATTACAACTACCTTTGAGAACTTTAGCTATGTTTTGTATTTCTTCAAGATCTTTGTTAGCTAAAATCACTCTCTCACATTTTACTTGTATGTCTTTACCTACATCGCCAGGAACTTTACGAATATTGTCAGTTACATTGTTGAAAACCTGCCAGTTATTCACTAATGTTCACCACGTTACTCAAGGGAAGTGATAGCTTGTGGGAAGTTTGCAATATTGGAAGCAATAAACACAAGATCATGGTGGAAGGACTTTTTCTGCATGATTTCACTGACGATCCTGACTGCAGAAGATTCTTCTTCAAAACTGTTGACTATTTCTTTTATCTTTTCAAAAATTGCAGCATAGTAGAGTACAGCAGAGACCCATGTACCCCACCTAGTCAAAACAGGCTGAGGAGGTAATGGAATCTCGGGTGCCATTTCCTTGAACAACTGCACACGTGACGGTGCTTTGTGGAAGATTTTCTTGATATTGGGAATTAGGCGATCGACATTTGGAAACAAGCCACGTATGTGCTTGGCAATTCTATGAAGTCCTTGAGCTAAGCATGTCAAATGCATCATTTTGGGGAATAAAACTTTAAGTCACAAACAGAAGAACATGCTCGTGTTTTATACCTTCTGGTCAAAGTACAGCGTGAAGATGTAAACAACTGAGCAATAGTTGAACTGTTTGATTTCTCCAATACTTCCGATGTCAACAAATACTCCTTTGATGGTTGACCTGCCTCCAGTGTACCGATGACCACATTGGCAACATATCTCCCCACAGCATCAGTTGTCTCATCTATTGAGATCCATATTTTGTCACATGCAACTTAATCTCTAATTTTCTGCACAAAAATGTTGAAGTTGCAGTCAACATAATTTTTCCATAATGATGACTCACTTGGTAAATGTTCCTCTGTGTATTTCTCTAAAATACCTCTGAGAGATTTGTTACTCCAATTTTCACAGTGGAATTCTAGCACCAATGAATGCCTTGCACAGATCACTCAAAAACTCAGATTTGCGACTGGAGCCAGCAGTAAATGTAGTGAGGAGACAAGCTTGGGTATTTCACTTGGTAGTCTACACCCCAGCGGTATCAACATTGACTCTCTAAATTTAAATAGCCCTTGTCTTCTCCTTCCTCCCCCTCCCCCTCCCCAGCTCTACTAGTCCTACTGTCTCTGCCTCGTCCTTTCTTTTTCCCACCCCCCCCCCCCCCCCCCCACATCAGTCTGAATAAGGGTCTCAACCCGAAACATCGCCTATTCCTACTCTCCATAGATGTTGCCTCAGTCGCTGAGTTTCTCCAGCATTTTTTGTCTACCTTCGATTTTTCCAGCATCTGCAGTTCTTTCTTAAATAGATTTTGGGGAAAACTGAAACAGCGGGCAGTGGCACGAATGAATGAATGACTGACGGTGGCGCCCCTGGTTTCGCCCTGGTGGTGGAAGTTTTCTTGTAAGTTATACTATGTTAACACGTTAATAATAACATTAATATTAACGTGTTAACATAGGAAACATAATTGTAGTCACGGTACAATTAGAGAAAATAGCACAACCTTTTAGCAAAACGGCACAAAAAAGGCTGATTTAGGCACTGGATCGTGAAAAGGGCATTATCCCGGTGAAATCATTAAAAAAGGCATGAAAAGGCACATGGCATTTATGCCAAAATCCTGGAGAATTATAATTGTCCTCAGTATTCTTTCAATCCTTACTTATTTGGATTCAGAGTGGAATTAAAAATTTAAGAAAATAGCACAACTATGACCTTTTTCCCCAAATCATGTTTTTTCAATCACGTCTTGTTTCTTTGCAGTCTTTTCTATTTAAGAATTGTATGTGTCATATATGTATAATTTATGTATATCTTTCTGTGTATATGCCTGTGTTTCTACTGCAAGCAAAATTTATCATTGTACCTGTAGCTTGCTGTACTGGTTAATATGATAATAAACGTGAACTTCAACTTGACCAGCAGCCGAGGTTGGTTATTTAGTATCCAGAGAACAAATGGAAAATACAACTGAATGTGCAGAAGCATCAGGATGTACAAAATATTACAGTTTAAGTAAAGATTTTTAAACAAGCTCTGTGAGACCCTTATATAGAAAGGAACTTCAGATGCTGGTATATACTGAAGATTTTAGTGCTGGAGTAACTCAGCAGGTCAGGCAACATCCCTAGAGATAAAGGATGGGCGATGTTTCAGGTCAGGACCATTCTTTAGCCTGAAAGTAGAGAGGAGGGTATTGGAGGAAGGATACGGTCAGAACAATGCAGGGCCGGCAAGGTGGGCAGGGCCGTGGGACCCACACTCAATACTCCTCTGCAGCCTTTCTTCCATCCACCCTCACCCACAATCAGTTCCAACCTGGAACATTACCGATCCACGTTCTCCAGAGATGCTGCCTGACCTGCTGAGTTGCTCCAACACTCTGTATCATACTGTGTTGCACTGTTCTTTAACAAGTTCACCCAACCAGACAGATTAAGGCAAACTCTGGGAATAGCAAAAGGAGATACTATTTTGCTTGGTGAACAATGAAAGGTTATGTTCCCTGGTTGACTATTCAGCAGTAAAATAGAAAGACTAAACAAGAACTTACCATTTGAAGTTTGATCTTTATTTTATGAGAAGTTAAAGTGAGGGAATACGTGAAGAGCCCACCAGCCTGCATGCGTGTCAATCGTCAGAGCAACTTATAGAAAGATTAACAAGACTAGAGTTACAGAATGATCTTTTATGAGAATCAGGGTTGGGAGTGGAGGGCACGTATTCCCTCACTTCAACTTCTTATAAAGTAGAGATCAAACTTCAAACAGTAAATTCCTGTTTAATCTTTCTATTTCATTTTGAAATCACGTGAGTGACTACGTGAAGATTTGAAAGCTCTGTGGTTTCATGCAGTAACCCAATCTGTGTTTGAAACACTTGAACAGATAAACCATTAATGGTAGAAAACATGGGATATTATTACCATGATGCTAACTTGCATACATGGCCATTGCTCTTAACCGGACCATAGTCCAAGTTGACTTTGAGTTAGACAATAACTGTTCAGAATTCTATCAGCAAACATCTATTATCGATAAAACGTTGACACACTGGAAAAGAATAGGAATGAAAACATTTGGAGAAATGTATGAAATGGGAAATCTTTTATCATTCCAACAACTACAACTTAAATATAACCTGAAAAGTAATCATTACATTAAATATCTTTAAATCCGTGACTTGAAAAAACATACAAAATAATATAAAACTTTGATTTCAGATATACTAGATGGAGCTATGAACAGAAAGGCGGATTCTACTAATTTAATATCATATTTGTATAATATCATTTTAAACATAGAGATACCACGGTCTGATGCAATTAGAAGAGACTGGGAACAAGAATTATCTATAAATATCTCGAAAGACAGATGGGATAAATATTTGCTATATGTACATATATGCTTGATAAATTGAATACCTTAATTCAATTTAAAATTTTACATAGATTATATTACTCAAAAACTAAATTGAATAAAACATTTCCAAATGTCTCACCCATCTGTGATAAATGCTTAACTATAGCACACTCTTTTGTCTTTTGCATAAAACATCAGAAGTTTTGGAATTAAATTTTCTAAATTTTTACAAAAGGATTTAAAACAGAAACGAACCCCAACGCAGAATTGATTATCTTTGGAACAATGGAGTCTGGCTCTGAGCAGACTTCGCTCCATGAGAATTTCCTTAATTATGGCTTAATAACGGCAAAAAAACATATTAAAATTCTGGAAAAATGCACCAACACCAACGCTTAAAATGTGGATTTCAAACATGTCAGAATTGTTACACCTAGAAGATATGAGATTTGTCCTAGCAGGTAAATCAGGCCAATTCTTAAAGATTTGGTCTCCCTTTATCAATTTATTACAAGCATATGGTGCAACATAATCCTGAAAATAAACAGTTTCAGAACTGGGTGAGGGGTGCACTAAGATCCGAAGTAGGTATATCCCTTTCATTTTATTTTCCTTTTATTATCTTTTTTGTTTTACTTTCTTATTACATTTTTTTTAATATCGCTCCTCCTTTCTCTCTTTTTCTCGTACTTTTCATGAACTATCACTTTCACCACTTTACCTAACTTTCTTTTCCTCTCTTTTTACTTATATTACTTTTTTATTATTAAATTCAGAAACAAGAAGTTCTATTTGAAATGTATTATATTATTCTTAATGTACCCTATTGTATATGACGTCTAATAAAAATATTATAAAAAAAAATAATTCTATCTGCAAATATGCAGACATATTCAACCAAATTGCATAACTTCTTAACACACACTATGTAAGCCTCTTGCTGTATGATGAAAGGGAAACATCCATTCTATTGGCTGCTAATGAGCCATCAGCAATCTCTTGAGAGACTATTAAACAACAATAAAGAAACAATCTTTCATCTCATAGGTACTAGCAAGCTCAGTGTACTTTTATACCTAATAACACCCCAATATCTGCTCTGGTGGGTATGCTGTCAACTCCAAATGTACGCAACCATGCCCATTTTGCTTATGAGATCAGTCCCATAACAAGCTACCCTAATGTCAGTTATGACCCAGAGACCGAGCCAGAGATTGAGTAAAGATTGTGTTCTTTGTGCTGAGATCAGTTGCTAAAAGCATAATCAACTTAAAAATACTGCTCCCATTAGGAATACAGTAGATGAATATCTGCATAATAATTTACTGAGAAACATCACACACTACAATGAGTGTAGGCGTTTGGAGCAGTCATATAAAAGACACCCTGCATAATGTTAGTGAACAGCTGGTGAATAACCAATCATTTATTGTCCCACTTATGCGACTATAGAGAATGACAAAGCAGCACAAGCAGTGTCAATTGTGCCATCACATAATCGCTTCTCTTTTTTTTAAATAATATTTTTATTAGAAGCATGTACATATCCTAATCAGAACACATTTTGTATATCAATTACATATTGTTAATAGATGGGATTCCAACTATCAATGTAATAGTGGTCCTCATTCATCAATTGTATATTAATTCTGCTTCTATTTGGGTTTTTTTTAATAGATAGGAAGTGCGAAGAAAAAAAAAACACGATAAAAAAGAATAGAATAATTTACCAGTAATACAATTTTGGGGATAGGTCCGTAGATTATAAAACAGAACTATTCATCTAATCCTGGGTTCGTGCCGGACGAATTTACCCTTTCAAAAAGTCAATATTCAAAAGACCATATTCTAGCAAATAATTCTTGTTTGTCAATTATGACAAGTCTAGTTCTTTCCAAATGTAAGGTCTCCGACATCTCCATATCCACATTTTAATTGTGGGGGTTGTTGGACTTTTCCAAAATTTTAAAATTAATTTTTTCCCAGTTATAATACTATATTCAAGGAAGTTTCTTTGGCTTGTTGTAAGTTTTAGGCTTTGTTCTGATATTCCTAATATTATTAGTTTTGAGTCAGGATCCAATTGGGTTTTGACAACTTCAGAAATTATTCTAAAAATATCCGTCCAGAAATGTTTGATTTTTATACAATTTACAAAAGTATGAGTTAAGTTAGCCTCTAAGTATTGACATTTATCACAGATAGGAGAGATATGTGGGAAAACTCTATTTAATTTTGTTTTAGAGTAATGCAGTCTATGTAATACTTTAAATCGTATTAAAGAATGTTTGGCATTTAACAAGCATTGATGTATATGTTGTTGACTTTCGTCCCAAGTATCTTTCATTATAGGTTGGCCTAATTCTTCCCATGTTTGTCTATATAATTCCGTTGATGGGACCTCACTATCTGAGAGGGTATTATAAATATGAGATATTAATTTATCTGTATTAGGATGTTTATTCAAACATTCATCAAGAGTTTCTGGCTCTCTAGTTTTATAATCTTGTGTATGTGATTTAACATAATTTCTAAATTGGAGATATCTGAAAAAGTTATTTGAGTGTAGTCCATAATTCTGTTGTAACTCCTGAAATGAAAGAAAAATGCTTTTCCTATAAAGATGGCCCACCTTTTTAATTCCATAATTTTTCCATTGTGTAAAACCTTTATCCAACACAGAGGGTTTATATGAAGGATTGGTAACAATGGGAAGAAAGAGTGATAAATTATCCAATTTTAAAGTATTTTACAATTGTTTCCAAATTCGTATACCACTATAGATTATAGGATTTTTTTGTTCAGTTTTGTGGGCGCTAACAGAATCGAGCCAATTTCAAAAGGCAAGCAGTCTTCCTTTTCCATCTTTAACCAGTCTGGTAGCTGGTCCATTTCTTTCAAACAGAAGTTCATATTTTTTTTAATTAACTGCCCAGAAGTAAAAGAAAAATTTGGTAAAGCTAATGCTCCATTCGTCTTGGATATACATAAATGTTTTTTACTTATTCTATGATTCGTATAATCCCAAATAAAACTTGTGACAATGGAATCAATTTAAAAAAAAAAAGATTTGGGAGCTATATCGGAATTGATTGAAAGAGGTACAATAATTGCAGGAGAAAGATCATTTTTATAGCATTAAATCTACCAAACATTGAGATAGGAAGTGTTTTCCAATCCTGAATATTCTTATGTAGTTTATTCATTTAGGGGGGACATTTATTTTAAATACAGAAGTATATGTCTTAGTCACATAAATTCCTAGATATTTAAAATTTTCATTGACTATTTTAAAGGGGGATTGTTGCAATGTATGTAAGTTGAGTTCCGTTATTGGCATAATTTTATTTTTATTCCAATTAATTCTGTATCCCGAAAATAAACCATATTGAGTTATTAGATTTAACAGGTTTGTGATGCTAGTTTCTGGGTTTATGATGTATATTAATACATCGTCTGCATATAAAGAAATTTTATTAACTGTATCGTTAGTATTATACCCATATATTTAATAACGGGAATAGTGGGCATCCTTGTCTACAACCTCTAGATAAATTAAATTTAGGTGATAACATTTGGTTTGTCAATATTCTAGCTGTTGGGTTAGTGTATAAGAACCCATGTGCAGTACTTCTCGCCCAATTGAAATTTTTCCATCACCGAAAATAAATAGGGCCATACCACCTGATCAAACGTTTTTTCAGCATATAACAAAATGATTACTAGATCTATGTTAGCTATTCTATTTGAATAAATAATATTAAATAATCAGATTATAAAATGAGTAACGGTTTGGAATAAAACCTGTTTGATCAGGGTGTATTAATTTATGAATCACTAAACTTAATCTATGTGCTAGAATTTTAGTTAATATTTTCTGATCAGTATTTAGGAGATCAATTGCTATATATGAACCTAGGTCTTCAAGGTTCTTATCCGTTTTTGGTATAAGTGTTATTGTTGATTCGTTTAAAGTTTCTAGCAGTTTCTGTTGAGTAAAAGCGTAATTATACAATGTCTGTAGATGTGGAGAAATCATATCATAATTTTTTTTTATAAAACTCATAGCTTAGGCCATCAGGGCCTGTGGCGTTTCTGTTTTTTAAAGATCTAATAGACTCTTCGATATCTTTTACTGTTATTTCAGCACCTAGTAATTCTCTCTCTTTTAGATCTAAACCTGTAAGATTACATTTCTGTAAAAATGATTCCATTCTAGCAGAATGTTCAGTCGTTTTGGTTGAGTAAAGTGTATGATAGTATTGTAGAAATCTGTCATTGATATCCTTGGGCTGTGTTAGTATTTCTCCCATATCTGACCTAATTTTGTAAATTGCTTTTTCCCCATCCAGTTTTCGAAGTTGACGTAAAAATAGTTTTTGTGGTTTGTCACCGAATTCAAAATGTAATTGTTTAGTATGTTGGTAAAGTTTTATGACTTGGTCTGAATATATTTGGTTTAACTTATATTTCAGTACTGCAATTTTATTGTTTTTTATCATAGATGGCGCAGCCGCATTCGCTCTGTCTAATTGCCTTATTTCCATTTCCAGTATCCGTTGTTTAGCCCGATTCTCTTTATTATGAAAGGCTTGGGAGGTGATTAATGCTCCTCGTACAAATGCTTTAAATGTTTCCCAGAGAAGAGAGGCATAAGTTTCAGGGCGGTCATTGGCCTCGAAAATTATATTAATCTGTGTGATAAGATATTCATGACATACTTTTTCATTTAAAATTTTGGAGTTAAGTCTCCATTGTGTCTGTTTCTTGGTCATTCCTTTTTGTTTAATCTTAAATGTTAAGGATGCATGATCCGAGATTATAATATTATGATATTTTGAGTTGTAGGTAAATGGGATGAGTTTGGAGTCTACCAAAAAAAAGTCTATTCATGAATAGGTTTTAGGTATCAGTGAGTAAAATGAGTATTCTCGTCTGGATGGGTTTTCAATTTGCCAGACATCTTTGATGTTAGTAGTATTAATATATAAATTTAGTAATTCACTTGTCTGGTATTTTAATTTTCTTTGGCTTGATGATCTGTCTAAATAAGAATCTAATGTACAGTTTAACTCTCCACCAATTATTAAATTATGTTGTGTAAATTCTGGGATAGTATTGAGTGTTTTCTTGTAAAACAAAGGACTATCAAAATTTGGTCCATAAACATTAAGAAGAATCACTTTTTTAAAATATAACTCACCTACTAATATAATATATCTACTGTTGATATCCGCAATAGTTGATATATGTTTAAAAGGTATACCGTTACGGATTAATATTGCAACCCCTCTAGACTTATGTGAGAATGAGGAGTGATACATTTTAGCAATCCATTTTGCTTTTAATCTATGTTGCGCTTCCTCTTTAAGATGAATTTCTTGAAGGAATATTATATCTGCTTTAAGTGATTTTAAATGTGCTAATACTTTATCTCTCTTGATTGGTTCATTAATTCCCTTAACGTTCCAAGTACAAAATGTTATTCCTTCACCCCCAATTTTCATATTAACGTCTTGCATCCTATGGTTACGGTGGTCTATAAAAGAGCAGATGGTTCAGCACACCAAACCCGACATTACACCCGAACGCCAGATGGATGAATTTTAGATATCGTAGGTCTTCTTCCCGAACATATCTCCTTAAGTAAAACTTATAATTCCATTCAAAATTAAAATTATAATTAGGTATAAAATAAAATAAGTGAAAGAATAAATGATTAGTAAAGTGCAAAGAAAGGGGAAAAACTACATCTACAATCAGTGTAGTTAGTGATAGCCACACTAGCATGTCTAACCGTCTAAAGACTTCCGTAGCCTTTGAAAAACAAAATTATTACTAGCTCCATGCTTTAGTTAAAACAAAAATTAAATAAAAACAATTTATAGGGGAGGGGGAAAAAACATTTTTTGGTCCAAAATATTTGTGATCCGGTAATGAAAAATTATTGTTCTCAAGATAAAATATTAATCTCATAATAAAATATGAATAAAAAATTAGTCAAAAGTATTTTAAAAAACCCCACATCTTTATTATTGAATTGCCTGAATCAAACCTTACTTACAATTCATATTTTTAACTAATTCTAAGTAGATCCAATTAATAATAATTAGTAATAATTAGTAATGATAATTAGTAGTGATTAGTACTGACATATAAAAGTTATATGTCAATAGCAAGGAAACTTGCTCAACTATCATTATCAGCTTTCATTAGTCCTTAATTATAACAATTTAAAGTTCCATTTGTTCTCAGCAAGATGATGACATCCGGTAACATCAGGTAAATATTGTTCAATCATCGGTCGTATTCTCAATGTCCCGGGTGAAATCGAGTGCTTCCTTGTGGTCGGTGAAGATATATTCCTTCCTCTTGTAGGTAACTCTCAGTGTTGCAGGATACATCAATCTATATCTCAGATCTTGTATATTCTTAAGCATTCTTCTGGTCTCTGTAAAAAGCGCTCTCCTCCTGGCAAACTCCACAGGATAATCTCTAATACTAATCTTGTCTCCTTTAAATAGGAGATCTCTGCTGAGAACGATTTTCTTCATCATATCATCCAAAACTTGGTCATATTGCACCTTCACCATCAGTTGTCCTGGGGGGTCTCAGTGCTCTGTGTGTCCGACCTAGTAGAGGCTTTTGATCAAGGTTTAAAACTTTTTTTTAATAAGTCTGCAGCAAAATCACAGAGGTCTCGATTCCTCTCTCTGCCTTCCTGGATGCCAACAATTCTTAAATTCTGGCGTCCCTCCAAGTCATTACATTTTTCAGTTATTTTACTCAATAAATCTGATAAACGCTTGTTCTCGGAGGTAAGCTTTTTTGTAGTTTGAGCACTTGTTTCAGCAATTGCCTCTAAATGAGTTATAGTTGCAGTTTGTTGAATTACTGTCTGGATGGCGGGATCCAACCTAGAATTAAAGCTGGATTCCATCAAATTCATTTTAACATTTACCTCTTTGATTTGTTGATTAAGATTTTCTTCCATTGTTACCTTCCAGGCCTCCAGTACTTCATGAAGTTCAGGGTTATAAACTTAAAGAAAGGTAACTTTGAGGGCATGAAACATGAATTGGCCAAGATAGACTGGCAATTGATTCTTAAAGGGTTGATGGTGGATGTGCAATGGAAGGCATTTAAAGACTGCATGGATGAACTACAACAATTGTTCACCTCAGTTTGGCAAAATAATAAATCAGGGAAGGTAGTGCATCCATGGATAACAAGGGAAATCAGGGATAGTATTAAAACAAAAGATGAAGCATACATATTAGCCAGAAAAAGCAGCCTACCAGAGGACTGGGAGAAATTCAGAGTCCAGCAGAGGAGGACAAAGTGCTTAATTAGGAAAGGGAAAATAGATTATGAAAGAAAACTGGCAGGGAGCATGAAAACTGACTGCAAACGTTTTTATAGATATGTGAAGAGAAAAAGATTAGTTAAAACAAATGTAGGTCCCTTGCAGTGAGAAACAGGTGAATTAATCATGTGGAACAAGGAGATGGCAGACCAATTGAATAACTACTTTGGTTCTGTCTTCACTAAGGAAGACATAAATAATCTGTCAGAAATAGCAGGGGACCTGGGGTCAAATGAGATGGAGAAACTAAGTGAAATCCAGGTTAGCCGAGAAGTGGTGTTTGGTAAATTGAATGGATTAAAGGCCGATGAATCCCCAGGGCCAGATTGGCTGCATCCCAATTTGGTCTCCAAATCTGAGGAAAGACATTCTGGGGTACTTAAGGAAGTAGCCCCAGAAATAGTGGATACATTAGTGATAATTTTTCAAAACTCTTTAGACTCTGGAGTAGTTCCTGAGGATTGGAGGGTAGCTAATGTGACCCCACTTTTTATAAAGGGAGGGAGAGACAAAACGGAGAATTACAGACCAGTTAGTCTAATATCAGTAGTGGGGAAACTGCTAGAGTCAGTTATTAAAGATGGGATAGCAGCACATTTGGGAAGTGGTGAAATCATTGTACAAAGTCAGCATGGATTTACGAAAGATAAATCATGCCTGATGAATCATAGAATTTTTCGAGGATGTAACTAGTGGAGTGGTAAGGGAGAACCAGTGGATGTGTTGTATCTGGACTTTCAGAAGGCTTTTGACAAGGTCCCACATAAGAGATTAGTATACAAACTTAAAGCACATGGTATTAGGGGTTCAGTATTGATGTGGATAGAGAACTGGCTGGCAGACAGGAAGCAAAGAGTAGGAGTAAATGAGTCCTTTTCAGAATGGCAGGCAGTGACTAGTGGGGTACCGCAAGGCACAGTGCTGGGACCCCAGCTATTTACAATATATATTAATGATTTGGATGAGGGAATTGAATGCAACATCTCCAAGTTTGCGGATGACATGAAGCTGGGAGGCTGTGTTAGTTGTGAGGAGGATGCTAGGAGGCTGCAAGGTGACTTGGATAGGCTGGGTGAGTGGGAAAATGCATGGCAGATGCAGTATAATGTGGATAAATGTGAGGTTATCCACTTTGGTGGCAAAAACAGGAAAGTTGACTATTATCTGAATGGTGGCTGATTAGGAAAAGGGGAGATGCAACAAGACCTGGGTGTCATGGTACACCAGTCATTAAAAGTAGGCATGCAGGTACAGCAGGCAGTGAAGAAAGCGAATGGTATGTTAGCACTCATAGCAAAAGAATTTGAGCATAGGAGCAGGGAGGTTCTACTGCAGTTGTACAGGGTCTTGGTGAGACCACACCTGGAGTATTGTGTAGAGTTTTGGTCTCCAAATCTGAGGAAAGACATTCTTGCCATAGAGAGAGTACAGAGAAGGTTCACCAGACTGATTCCTGGGATGGCAGGACTTTCATATGAAGAAAGACTGGATAGACTCGGCTTGTACTCGCTAGCATTTAGAAGATTGAGGGGGGATCTTGTAGAGACGTACAAAATTCTTAAGGGGTTGGACAGGCTAAATGCAGGAAGATTGTTCCCGATGTTGGGGAAGTCCAGAACAAGGGGTCACAGTTTAAGGATAAGGGAGAAATCTTTTTGGACCAAGATGAGAAAAACATTTTTCACACAGAGAGTGGTGAGGCTCTGGAATTCTCTGCCACATAAGGTAGTTGAGGCCAGTTCATTGGCTATATTTAAGAGGGAGTTAGATGTGGCCCTTGTGGCTAGAGGGATCAGGGGGTATGGAGAGAAGACAGGTATAGGATACTGAGTTGGATGATCAGGAATGATCATATTGAATGGCAGTGCAGGCTCGAAGGGCCAAATGGCCTACTCCTGCACCTATTTTCTTTGTTTCTATGTTTCTATGAACAGAGGCAATGATTTATTCTTTAATTTCTTCTTTAAAGATTTTCAGTTCTTCTTTAAAGTTCAGTTTTTCTTGAAAGCTTTTCAATTGTTCCTTTATACTTGTAATTTCTTGTGAGAGAAAACTACGAAGTTCCTCTATTTCAGTTTTTTTCGACTTTGTCTTCTTTGAGACATCGTCCTGGGACAACGTTAAAACTGAGCCTGCGGCTCCAATCAGGCCTACTTTATCCGCCGTTTGCTTGGTGTTAACGGCTTTTTTCGTCTTTTGGGGGTATGTTGCAGCGACATACCACCGGTCGTGCGCCTGATGGCGTCACTCACTCAATACAAGCTGCCGGTGGGTTATCAGCAGGTCAGTCCCATTCTTTTACTCACGTTTTTTAATCAATTTTAGCATGGAGCTAGCTGGCACGGACCCCTATTCCTCCATAGCGCCACCGGAAAACATAATTGTTTCTCTAAGCCCAAACTGGAAGCAACACAAACCTCTGTTACTTCCGTTTAAAAGTAATTCACATATTTGTTCACAAACTTCCCATACAATCGTGCAGAGCTAGCTGCCCGAGAAAAAGGCTGCACCAGCCATCACTCGTGACCAAGTAAATGGGAGCTGCTTCAGCCGCCTTACCATGGCCTGAATGAATAGGCAAAGTTGGCACTATTAAATTTCATGTTGCCTCATCCTTAATATCATAAGAGGTATCAACTGATAATCCCCTAAGTTTTATCAGCTGCAAATTTTGCATGTCATCTAAAAACTCGATGACACAATGCCCTTTGACCTGAGTAGGGCAGCATTAGCTTCCACCGCTGGCTTTGTTATCAAAACACCAGATATATCTGTGCCTCTTGTGTATAGATGTGGCAAAGTATGCATCTTCAAGATCGATTCTCTGAATCAGCTAAATTGCTGAAAGCCAATCATCCATCTCAAACTGGGTAACCAAACACATGATCAGATTATCCAAATCCCTAACCTGATTTGGCATGCTCCACGTTTCTGTAATCTTGAGAAATATCAGAAACATACCCCTCTTGTTCTTGGGCAGAGTACTCATCCTCTGTGAGATGTCACTGATTCCACTTGGAACCACCGTTTCTCTATTGACCATACGGACGGAAATTTTTTGGCTTCTCTTACCGCGGAAGATGTATTATCTAGTTATTCATACATTTCGCTGATAACATATAATCAGAACCTTATGACTAGAGCTGAAACACTGTATCCACTTGATGTGGGAATATGAGTTCCCTGTGAACTCTTAACTATTAGAGTCACCACGAATCTGACTGAAACCTATCCCAGAGAGGGTGGCAATGATGTTTCCAATGAACTGGCAACTCCACTAACTGAGCAGATATGTAAACATGTGTTGAGGGAGACTTCAACTACGTCACTCTACTGAGCAGCCTGATAACCTCAATCACGGAAGTTGAGGCAGTGCTTTCCTGGTCAATATGACCCATATGGCCAGCCAGTTTCAAGATGGTCCACCCTGAACCAGGGTAACCAAGCTGTTCCTACTTGGAACTTGCAGAGCCCATGCTGCCAGTAAACCCAAACCTGGGCTGACAGACTGCTCCATTTCGGAGTTTTACGGAGGTTAATAAAGAGACCTTACCTGAACCCGGGTCAACCTTCCTTTTGGAGCTTCAGCGAAGCTCCATTTGCAGACCCTGTCTGACCACATCTTCAGCCCCATGCTTGCCATTCCTTCAGCTGGTGTGATGTTAGGTAGCTGACGCTGCTGGCCAACTCCTCATGTTGCCCATCCCCGAGGGAACAGCATATTTAGAGGCAAGAGCAGGCAGCTCTTCCTTATGCGACTCTTGTACATGATGCATTAAAGCATGGGATTCAGGCACATAGTCATGTTCAGAGTCAGCTCCAAACTGATCTCCGACACTCCCCTCGACAGAGTGGGAGAAATACTGCAACCCTGAACCAGGTGTTGTCACAGGCATACTCTCGAACTGCCTGTGTATGCCTCCGTAACACAGAGCATATTTTGTGCCACCATCTCCGACACTCTCTTCATTCGAGTGGGAGGAATATTGCAACCCTGAACCAGGTGTTGCTACATCGTCGACTCGAACTGCCTGTGCCTGCCTCCGTAACATGGAGCATATTTTTTGGCACCATCTCCGACACTCCCTTCATCCGAGTGGGAGGAATATTGCAACCCTGAACCAGGTGTTGGCACAGGCATATGACGTGAACTGCCTGTGCATGCCTCCGTAGCATGGAGCATATTTTGTGCCACCATCTGATCCATCAAATGTTCCAATTGAGACAAACAGCCAATCACATCTGCCGTAGATGTGGGGACAGAATCCTCTTGTCCCGAATCGTCCGACAGGACTTTTCTCACAGACTTGGCATTGGCTTTGCCCCGACTCGGGGTTGCCAAGCTGCTCCCTCTAGTAGCCAAATCGGAACTAACTGTGCAGATCAGCGCTGCCAGCGACTCCAAAGTGGCCATCGGCTTTCCGCATTGCCGCGGTCCTCTGCTGTCGGTATAAATCATCATTATTTATTGTACTTACCAGACAGGTTGCACCTGTTAGTGACTCCGAGTCTTTGCTCCCTTCTGGAGCCTCAACAGAGTATTTCAGGGGAGAAAATAGAGTGCAACCCTGAACCAGGTGTTGCTACCTCAGGCCTCTGTGCCCCATATGACCTGGATGAGCCAGCATCATGATCTGAGCCACCTCTTTCCGATACTCCACACGACAGAGTGGGAGAAATACTGCAACCCTGCCAGGTGTTGTGACAGGCATATGGCTGGAGCCGCCTGTTAATGCCTCCGGTACATGAAGCATAGTTTGTTCATATTGTTAGAAGCATATCCCCATTAGATCAGAGATTTGACATAGTTGGAGTCTCTTATGAAAGAATCTCCAACAGTCCCCTCTACTGAGCGGAAATTATCATGACGCAACCCTGAACCAGGTGTTGCTTCCACAGGTGTCTGATAGACACAGCTAAAAAAAAAGGCTTCCTAAGCCATGAGCCTCAATGGAGTTTCTTAGGGGATGAAATAGAACGCAACCCTGAACCAGGCGTTGCCTCCTCAGGCCTCTGCTTGACTCCCTTTCAGAGCGTCAATCTGTACAGGTATTGCCCGTAAGATGCTCCGAACAGCCGCCGGCTCCAGTGGAGCCCCATTCTGTGCTGCAATGGCAAGTCAAATTTCACTACACCATTTGGTGTATGTGATAATAAACATCGTTTGTATCCAATTTAATTCAATTTCAATTTGAAAAACTTTATTGGTATGATAAAATACATCGTTATATTGCCAAAGTATTAAACATGACCTTTGTATCCTATCTGCTACGATAGTCACAAATGTGGCCGAGCGGCAACTGTTATTAAAAACCTGCCAACTATATTTATAGCTGCCGTAGAAATAGAGTATACACTATATGCTGCTTTACAGCGTAAGATGAACCGACCTCAGCCAGCAGCATCTATGTTTAAAATTGCTAGATGCTACTGCAGCTGAGCTTACCTGGCAGTCGCTGTCCTGGCTGCAGCTAATTTTAAAACCACCGGCTATTTTTAAAATCAACGGCTGGTGCTAATCTTTTTGACCTGGCCGCGCCAGCAGCCGCCCTGCCACCTCCTTACGGAGCCTCCACGGCGGCATCCAAATCCGGCCACCTCCTCCCGTTCGGAGCTCCAACGGCGGCAGCCCAACAGGCTGCGCCCGTCAGCTACTCCGGACCCGCTGTACCGCACGTGACTTCGAAATAAAATGATCAAGTGAAGTCAAATTGAGTTTTCTTATCATATGCACAAGTACGTTGAGGTACAGGTATAATGAAGATCTTGCTCACAGCAGCATTACAGGCACATAGACTCAGACAAATACACGGAAACGTAACTTATACGTAAATTCTACATAGAAATTCTGCAAAACAGCAAAAGAAAACCAACACTAATATAAAATACAATTCAGGAAAACAAGGTGACACAAGAAATAATTTGTAGTATTCTGTTTACAAAGTAAAATTAGGGTTGTTTCAGTTGGTTCAAGAACCTGATAGGCACAAAAAGCTGGGGTAACTCAATGAGTCAGGCAGCATCTCTGAAGAAAAGGAATAGGTGACGTTTTCAAATCAAGACCCGTCTTTAGACCTGATAGCTCTAGGAGAGTAGCTGTTACTAAACCTGGTGGTATGTGATTTCAAACTACTGCGGTTCTGCCTAATAGAAACGTATAAATTTAGAAAAATAGGTGCAGGAGTAGGCCATTTGGCCCTTCAAGCCAGCATTGCCATTCAATATGATCATGGCTGATCATCTAAAATCAGTACCCCATTCCTGTTTTTTCTTCATATCCTTTGATTCCTTTAGCCCGAAGAGCTAAATCTAACTCTCTCTTGAAAACATCCAGTGTTTATTTAATATTTTATATTATAGGATGCAGAAATAGCTTTTGATCAAGTGAAATGGAACTACATGTTTAAAGTATTGCAAAAATTTCAAATGGGAGAGAATTTTATTTCAAGGGTTAAACTATTATATGACAGGACCACTGCTAGAATATTAACTAATAACATGTCACCTCGAAAATTTCAATTATCCAGGGGCAATAGACAGGGATGCTCACTATCACCCCTGCCATTTGCTCTCGCAAAAGAACCGCTAGATGAAACCATTAGAACACATCCGAACATCCATGGTTATAATACAAAAGGTTCAAATAACAAAATATCATTATACGCAGATGATGTACTACTGTACATCACAAAATCACAAATCAGCATACCAAATATATTAATTCTAATAGAGAAATTTGGATCCTTTTCAGGATATAGAGTAAACTGGAATAAAAGTGAAATTGTTTTTTTGTTTTTTTTTCAATTTTATTTATTAGAAGTAAGTACATTACATTTTAATGGTACCTTTTTTACAGGTTCCCATAATTAGTAAAACAACTTCCTTTTTTCATTTTTTAGAAAGAAATGAAAAAGAAAGAAGTATCGAAGAATGAAGAATAGTCTAGTGTGTGTAGTGTAAAGAAAGAGATAAGTGAGAAAGTGAAGCAGAAAGGAGATTCTCACGCACTACAAGTCGATATATATATATATATATATTTTTTTGTTCTTAATCATTTTTCACTCAAACCCAGAATTTTTAATTTTACGATGTTATTACACCCCATGAATCCACAAGATCAATAAATGGAGACCAACTCATTAAGAATTGGTCTTTTTTTCCATTAGGAGGAGTCTCATTTCTTCCAAATGGGCCGTTTCCAACATATTACCAATCCACATTTTGAGTGTTGGTATTTTTCCAGAATTTGAGTATGAGTTTTTTCGCCATTATTAAACCATAATTAATAAATGAGATTTGGGATATATTTAATTTGTTTCCATCTCCTAATACTCCAAAGATAATCATTTCCATGCTAGGTTCCATTTTTATCTTAAATAAACTAGTGAATATATCAAATATATCACACCAAAATCTTTGAAGTTTTGTGCAAGAAACAAAAGAATGTGTGAAGTTGGCATTTTGAGAAAGGCATTTATCACAGATGGGAGAAATATTTGAATAAAATTTATTCAACCTAACTTTTGAATAATATCATCTGTGTAATATTTTAAATTGAATTAAATTATGTCTAGTGTTAATCGAACATTTATGTATATATATCAAATACCTCTCCCATGTTTCTTTAGAAATTTTTATCATTAATCTTTTTCCCAGTCTTCTCTAATTGTCTCTGTTGATGGTGATTCTCTATTAAGAATACTGTTATATAGATATGATATTAATTTTTGTGAGTCCGCCTTAATATTCATTGCTTCTTCCAGTGGGTCTATCATTATATTCTGTAATCTTGGTGTATATTTTTTTATAAAGTCACATATCTGTAAATATTTAAAGTATTGGTTATTATTCAGATTAAATTTTGATTTTAATTGTTGAAATGATAATAAATTTCCCATTTCATACATGTCACCCAACTTTTTAATTCCCAATCTTTCCCATTGTCTATATGTTTTATCCATAAAAGATGATTTCAATACCAGATTATTCACTATTGATGTTAATGATGATAAGTTTCTTAATTTTAAAGTTAATTTTATTTGTTTCCAAATTCGAATTATATTGTGTATGATTGGATTCTTCTTATATAATATATTATTCAATTTTATCGGGGAGAAGAGGATCGCTCCTAAATCATAAAGAAAACAATCCTCTTTCTTCATTCTTATCCATTCCATCTGTTGAGAGGGACAATTCAACCAATAAATAATATTCTTAATATGCACTGCCCAATAATAATATAAAAAATTAGGCAGTGCAAGTCCCCCCACATCTTTAGGTTTACACAAATGATTTATTTTAATTCTATGTGCTTTGTAGTCCCATATAAAATTAGTAATATTAGAGTCTAGTTTAAAAAATATATATTTTGGTATATATATTGGTATGGATTGAAATAAATATATTATTTGTGGCAGCACTATCATTTTTATAGCATTTGTTCTGCCAATTAATGATAGTGGTAGCGTTTTCCAAAATTTAATCAGAGCGTTCAATTTTTTTAACAAAGGACTAAAATTAGCGTTAAATAATGATTTATATCTTCTGGTAACTTGAATACCTAAATACTTAATTTTTTCCGTTGCAATTTTAAATGGAAATTTTAATAAATGATTCGCTTTCTGGGACTGTAATGACATAATTTCACTTTTATTCCAATTTATTCTATATCCAGAAAAGGAGCCAAATTCCTCTATTCCATTTAATAAATTCGGGATACTCGTTTCTGAATTTCTAATATATAAAAGTATATCATCCGCGTATAATGAAATGTTGTTATTAGAGTCCTTGGTATTGTATCCCTGAATATTTGGATGTGTTCTTATCCTTTCAGCCAGTGGCTCTATCATAAGGGCAAATAGCAGGGGTGATAATACACATCCCTGCCTATTGCCTCGTGATAATTGGAATTTTGGAGACAACATATTATTAGTTAATATTCTTGCTTTTGGACGATCATATAATAATTTTACCCATCTAATAAAATTATCTCCCGTATTAAATTTTTGGAGTACTATGTATAAATACTGCCACACTACCTGGTCAAATGCTTTCTCTGCATCCAAAGATATAACTGATAAGTCTTCCTTTTCCCATTTATATGAATACATTATATTAAAAAGTCGTCTCAAATTGTTAAATGATTGTCTTTTGGGTATAAACCCTGTTTGGTCCTGGTTTATCAATTTATTAATATATTTGCTCAATCTTCTTGCTAAAATCTTTTCTAAAATTTTTCGATCTGTGTTTAAAAGTGATATAGCTCTATACGAGCCCGGATCTTCTAGATCTTTATCTTTTTTTGGTATAAGTGTAATTGTAGATTCTGCTAAAGTTTCTGGTAATTTATTTTCAGTAAAAGCATAACTATATAATTTAAGTAATCGTGGGACCATTAACTCCTGAAATATTTTATAGAATCCATTATTAAAACCATCAGGCCCTGGTGTCTTCCCATTTTTCAGTTGTTTTATTGTTTCTCTTATTTCTTCACTTGTAATCTGAGCTCCTAATTCCTCTTGCTCTAAGATATCCAATTTTGGCAAGTTACACTTATCTAAAAAATGTATAATTTTATTGTCTTCAATGTTAGTTTTAGATGTATATAAATTTTGATAAAATTGAGCAAACCTTTTGTTAATGTCCTTAGGTACAGTTAACAATTCCCCATTCTCTGATTTAATTTTACTAATTGTTGTTTTCCTTTTCTTGCTTCTTCAATTGTCATGCTAGAAGTTTATGTGGTTTAACCCCTAATTCAAACTGTACTTGTTTTGTGATCTGAAATAATCAAATATTATCGACAAGAGTAATAAGATTAAGTTTAAATTTCAATAATGTTATCTTATTATGTTTGTCTATGGTTAGGTCTTTTGCGTTTCCTAATTCTAATAATTTAATTTCCTTTTCTAACGTCCATTGTTCTGTCCTGTGTTTTTTAATTTAGAAAACTTTGATACGAAATTATAACTCCATGAATGAATGCCTTAAAAGATTCCCATAATAGAGATAGTGAAATACCTGGTGTCTCGTTTGTTTAAAAAAAAAATCATTTGTTGTTTTAAATACTCATAACCTTGTGAGTCATTAGCTATTTGTGTGTTAAATCTCCAAAAGAATTTTATACCTGGCATTCCCTCAAATTTTAAAGTAAAAGTCAGTGGGGAGTGATCAGAAATAATACTATTGTGGTATTTGGGATTAATCGTATATGGTATTAATTTTGTGTCCACTAAGAAATAATCAATTCTTGAATAAGTTTTGTGTACTGATGAGTAAAATGAATATTCCCTTCCTGTTGGATTAGCTATTCTCCATACATCTGTATCTTAGTGTTTTTTATATAAGTGTTTAAGAATTCACTAGACTTGGATTTAGCGCTACCCTTCCTTAATTTTATTGATTTGTCTAAGTATGAATCTATAACACAGTTAAAGTCCCCCCCCCCTAGTTTTACATTTTAAAAATTATACTCATCTATTTTATCCATAATGTTCTTTAAAAATTGGGGATTATCAAAATTTGGTGCGTAAATATTTAGTCAGTGGAGTGGAATAAATTTCTCCCGCCACTATCGTGTATCTTCCTTCTTTATCAGATAATGTATTCTTTAATATAAATGGTATACCTTTCCGAATAATAATAGCCGTTCCTCTAGCTTTAGCAGTAAATGACGAGTGATACGTTTGGCCTATCCAGTTTGCCCATAGTCTCATCTGTGTTTGTAGTTTCGTATGCGTTTCTTGCAGAAAAGCGATACCCACCTTTAAAGATTTTAAATGGACCATAATCATGCCCCTTTTAATTGGATCATTCGCACCCCTAATATTCCAACTACAAAATGTGACTCCTCCATTCTTTTTTTCCTTATTATCCTGCATTATAAATAGGTTTTAGTGATTTTACTTCATGTGGTGTAGTTAGGTACCTCAGACCTTTGGGTATATGGGTATCATCCCACACTTCTGACGTTATTTTACCTCTCCTCCGTATATTGAACCTCCATAAGAAAAAGGGAAAGGTGTGTTGAAAAATAGTGAGGAAAAAAAGAAAAATTGTTAAATAAGCCACATAACAGTAAATACAACAATAACAAAAAAAAAGTGAATTTAAGGTATCAAAAAGGTGGTACCCTAAATATAAGAAGCCATCTATGATGGCAAAAAATTGAATGACCTCCGTAGATGGAATTATACATTGAGTTCAGCCCCCTAAATACAATGGCATTCATAACTACATGCCGTTTCATCTAAATATATCTTAATAGGTCTTAATATATCAAAAGGAAAAAAAAAGTAATCTTTACTTTTTCAAATATTCTCTTTTCTACCCCAATTTTAATCCTTCTATGTTACTTGCTCGTAATCCCCGAATCATAGAATTAAAAAACATGCGAACATCTGCCCTGTCCCTTTCCAAATATAATGTATTCATCTGTACCTTAATTACCAGCCTGTTTCAAGGGTTTCATTTCTTATCTTAAATGCAACCATCTTCCAGCCCAAACCTCTGGAACTTTTCCAGATCATTAATGCCACTTTCTTCCCACAAGTTTATGATGTTATAATATTCTTATTCCCCTTTTCATTAATTGTAATGTGTTAGTATACATCCTAAATTATATTTCATTTCAGCCAAATTAACCTTATATATCTGTTAATAATAATCATCTCTATATGCCCCTTACCCCCTAAATCCATTAGGTTAATACCTTGGTTAATCATATTTGTATAAAATTAATATATAGCATAACCATTAATTAGTAATATTAAGTTTATATAGTTGGTTAATTCTTTACATTACATATATACTGTGTTAAACAAAACATTTCTTAAGTCCATAGTTTCCTTTGATTTTCTTTCAAATCTGCTTCAAAATGTTCTCCTTTCAATTATTTATCTTCTCTTTATCTGTTCAAGGTTGAAACCAGGGCATGTTCATTGCATACACATTCCTGACAGATAAGCCTGTCTGGTTAATGTCTAGAGCAGTTCCACCATCTTAATTACAGCACAGTTTCCCAATAAACATTTAATCATCAACCTTTACTTCTCTTTTTTCCTATTTTCTTTACAATTTCTTGTGCGTAATTAAATGCCGAATCCGGGTCCGTGAAGGCGTGTTGAATAGAGTTGTAATTAATTTTCATCTTCGTGGGAAACACAACTCCGTATTTCACCTCTGAATTACCTTGTAGAATGCTGCTTACTCTTTTAAATTTGTTCCTCTTCTCCAATATTTCGCGTGGATAGTCCCTATAGAATCTGACAGTCTTTCCATCAAATGTAAGCCTCTCCCCATGTGGTATCATCTTCATAAGTGTATCCAAAATTTTACAAAAATGTCCAAAAATTTCACAATAATTTGTCTTGGGGAAGCATTTGTTTCTGTTCTGAAGCAACCTACCCGATGTGCCACATCAATCCTCGGGTTTTCCTTCAACTTAAAGACATCTTTGAGTATTTTAGTAACAAGTTCGGTCAATAAAATTCCTAGCTCTTGTCCCTCCTTTACGCCTACAATCCTCAAGTTCTGTCTCCTTGATCTAGCTTCGAAATCTTGAATTTTATCTGTCAATTTATTCAATTGCTCCAGATTAACCCCTTGTTCTTCTTTCAGGGTCAATATTTCCCGAGACATCTCACGTATTTCAACCTTCATATCTTCTATCGACTTATCAACTCCTTCAGTCAGTTCATCAAATTTCTTATTATAAATCATATTCCATTCTCACAAATTCCTGAGTTGTCCTCTGCTCCAGATCCGACAGCTGTTGCTTCAAAAAGTCAAACTATTCCTTTGATTCATCACACGCAGCATCTATTTTCTTGGAGAGATTAGCCTCCATTTTAGATAACTTGTTCTCCAGTGTCTTATTCATGTTAGTGAGCATTTTAGAGAATTCCTTAGTGAGATCTGTGGTAAGATCTTTAGTAAGATTAGCTCTTACCGTTTGTTCCCACTGCTTCATCTCTTTCTCCTTTTCTGTCCCTTTTGTCTCTCCTTTTGTAGCCATTTCAGATACTGCTTGTTGAGAATCAGATCCTTCGTCTGAGCTTCCAGTTGCTGTTTGGAGGGCTGCCAAATCTTCTTCCAGCAGGAGTCTGATAGTCGATTTCTTTGGTCCCCGTTGATGTTTTACCTTTTTCATCTAAAGGTCCTAATAAAACTCAAATTTTCTCGACACTGTATGCTGCTATCACGACACCAAGCAGCCGCCGGTGGAAGTTTTTAAATCAGTCCCAACTTTAGAAACAGCTTTTTACACGATTTTAGCAGGAGCTGAATTCAATGCTGCACCTTCACCACTTCAAGGTGCCACCAGAAGTCATAAAAGTGAAATTATGACGATAAAACCTCAAGACTCAACACATCTGCTAAAATTCCCTTTTAAAATCGCTACAGAAAAATTTAAAGGCTTGGGGAATCGAAATTACCAGAAAATATAAGTCTTTATTTAATGCAAACTATATGCCCTTACTTAACAAATTAAATGCCCTGATTAAGTTTTGGAAAACTCTTCCAATGTCTTTAATAGGACAAATAAATGCTATAAAAATGATTTTCTTACCACAAATTTTATATCTATTCCAATCAATACCAATATACTTACCTAAAATGTTTTAAAAAAAACTGGATTCTGATATTACAAATTTCATATGGGTCTATAAATCTCATAGATTCAACGAAGATATTGTGCAAACCCAAAGAATTTGGTGGATTAACACTCCCTAATTATCTGTATTATTATTCGGCAGCAAACGTCAAAAATGTGATTCACCTGTTGGACAATTCTGCCAAGCGGGTGGATTGGATAGTAATGGAGAGAGAGGATTGTGCCCCTTTTAATATAGGAGCGATCCTTCTCTCACCAACAAAATTGAATAATGCAATATATTGTAAAAATCCAATTATTCATTGTACTATCAGAATTTGGAAACAAATAAAATTAACCCTTAAATCATGAAATTTATCACTTCTCACCCCTATAATTAATAATCCATCGTTTAAACCTTCTAGTATTGATAAATCATTTACATATTGGGAAAGAATAGGAATTAAAACGTTCGGAGACATGTATGAAAATGGGAATTTCTTATCATTCCAACAACTACAACTTAAACACAACCTGAGAAGTAATCAATATTTTAAATATTTTCAAATTCGTGATTGCTTGAAAAAATATACACAAGAATATCAAAATTTGTCTCCAGACTTATTAGACGAAGCAATGAATATAAAGGCAGATTCAACTAATTTAATATCATATTTGTATAATATTAGCCTAAATATAGAAATACCATCATCTGAAAGAATTAGAGGAGATTGGGAACAAGAACTAGCTATAAATCTCGAAGGAAAGTTGGGATAAACACTTGCTATATGTGCACAAATGCTCGATCAATGTAAGACATATTTTAATCCAATTTAAAACTTTACATAGGCTATATTATTCAAAAACTAAAATAAGTATTTTTTTCCCAAATGTCTCCAGAATTTGTGAAGCAACCATAGCACATTCCTTTGTTTTTTGCATAAAAATCCAAAAATACTGGAATGAAATCTTTGAAATTTTTACAAAATTATTCAAAATAAAATTGAAACCAATTTTGTAGAATTGATTATTTTTGGAACAATGAAAGCCAGCTGTGAGCATACTTAATTCCAAAAGAGCTTCCTTAATTATGGCTTAAAAATGACAAAAAGACTTATACTTAAATTCTGAAAAAACGCTCCCACACCAACGATAAAAATGTGGATCTCAAATATGTCCGAAATGTTACACCTAGAAGATATGAGATTCCTCCTAGCAGGCAAATCAGACCATTTCCAAAAGATTTGGTCTCCATTTGTCAACTTATTACAAGCATAGGGTGCAACACAACCATGAAAATAAATGGTATCAGGACCTGGTGAGGGGTGTGTAAAGATCCGAAATAGGTACATCCCTTTTATCTTAGCTTATTTTACTTTTTCATATTTTCTGTCTTCTATTTTTTTTTCTTCTTTCTTTTCCTTTGTTTTTCTTTTTTAGCCTTTCATGTGTCTTACGCTTCTACAGGTTCTTCCTGATCACTTTATCACGCACTTATTATCCTATGTCGTCTTCGTCTTCTTCTTCTTCTTCTTCTTCTTCTTCTTCTTCTTCTTCTTCTTCTTCTTCTTTTTTCCAGGAAATGTATTATGTTATTTTTGGCTTATATCATTGTAATGTACATTGCTTCTAATAAAGAAAACTAAAAAAAAGAAAACATCCAGTGAATATCCGTAATGATAGCAATGAGAAGAGGACATTGCGTAGAAGTTAGGGCTCCTTGTTAGATGCCACCTTCTGGAGGCAGCATCTCATGCAGATTTTATTGATGATGTGGACAACTGTGCCCCTGATGGACTGGGTCCACCACTCTCTGCAGCCTCCAATTCCTGTGCATTGGACTTGCCGTACCAGGTCATAATGCAGCGCTTCAGGATACTTTTTACAGTACTCTGTCGAGGTTGGTTACTGTAGACTATTTCGTGACATGTAAAATCTCTTTAAACTTCTTAGAAAACCAAGGCATTGCCATGTCTTCTTTGTGATTACATCCATGCGCTGCATCCAGGACAAATCATCTGAAGCGTTAATGCCCAAGAATCAGTACCTGCCCTCTCCATCACTGATCCACAAAAGAAAATCTGCATGTGTAGGAAGGATCTGCAGATGCTGGTTAAAACTAAATCTGGAGACAAAATGCTAGAGTAACTCAGCAGGGCAGGCATCATCTCTAGAGAGAAGGAATGGATGACGCTTCATCAAACCTTAAAAGCAGGAAGAGCCTACTCCAGCACTTATTTTTCTATGTTTCAATGAGGTTCCCCCTCATCCTTCTAAACTACATCGAGTGCAGGCCCAGTTTCAACAAGTGCTCATCACCTATTAACCCAATCATTCCTGGATTATTCTAATAAACCTCCTATGGATCCTCGCCAATGCCAGCACATTCTTCCCCAGATATGGATCCCCAAAACTGCTCACAACCTCCAAATACGGCCTGACCAGCACCTTATAAAGCCTCAGCATTATATCCCTGTTTTTTAGTCTAGCTCTCTCAAAATAAATGCGAGCATTGTGGTCACCTTCCTTATTACCAATTGACTTGCAATTTAACTATGGGAATCCTGTACCAGCGCTCCCTAGTCCCTTTGCATCTCCAATTCCTGATTTCGCTCCCCATTTGGAAAATAGTCTACATCTTTATTCCTACTACCGAAATGCATGACTCCACATTTTACCTCACAGTATTCTATCTGCCACTTCTCAACCCACTCTCCTAACCAGTCCAAATCCTACTGCAGAACCAATGCTTTCTCTGCACTACCTGCCCCACCACCTATCTTCGTATTATGTGCAAACTTGGCCACAAAGCCTACAATTTGCTTATCCACATCATCGGCATAGACTGTCAAGAGTAGCAGCCTCAGCACCCGCCCCTGCAGAACACCACAAGTCACTTGCAGCCAACCAGAAAATGCTCCCTTTATTGCCACTATCCACCTTCGGCCATCCAGCCAATCTGCTGCCCATGCTAGTATCTTCCCTCTGATACCAGGGCTCTCATCTTCTTTATCAGCCTCACGTGTGGCACCTTATCAAAGGTCTTCTGAATATCCACAAAGTAACTGGATTTATCACAATATGGAATATCCACAAAGTAACAAAGCCCCAGGATTTTGGGATGAACAAAATCTTTGCGCGCCATCTGCGTGACGCGCAAAAGACGCCCAAGTGGGACTGACCCTTAAGAATCCAATTGTTCCATTGTCTGTACATATGGCAATTAAGCACTCTTCTGACATGAGGTCACAGAAGACAGTTGAAGCAAGCAGTTAAAAAGGTAAAGAGTGCATAGGTTTTGTTACATCCTGTTTTAATTGGTGAGATTAGAGCTACACACTTACCTACAGTTTCTGTCTCTTCACCAAAGAGAGGATATACGTGCAAAAGAGAGAGTGCAATGAAAGTTCACCAGACTGATTCCTGCGATAGCAGACTATTGCATGAGGTTAGCTCGACTGGATTTATATTAATTGGAGATTAAAAGAATGGAAGAAGACTGAAATCAACAAAACTCTGACCGGGCTAGATAGAGCAGATGCATGGAGAATGTTTCCATGAGTTTGGAAGTTTAGAATAAGGGTCGTGATCCAGAGATCATAGGCAAGAAATTTGAAACTGAGACTAAGGGAATTTTCTTCACTCAAATGGAGGTGAATCTGTGGAAATTGGTACCAGAGAGATCTCTAGAGACCGTTATTGAATGTATTTAGGAAGGAATTAGATACATTTTGAATTAGCCTTAAACCTACATCTTCTAGTCTTTGAAATTACCACCATAGGAGAAAGGTTTTGACGGGACCGAAGAAAAGGGACACGTCAATCCCCTTTAATGACCTCTTCTTTCACAGGGGACAAACTATAAACTGATATCCACTACAAACCTTCCGACTACCACACTTCCACCCATTCTGTCTCCTACTAATACACTATCCCCCTACACTCAATTTATCTGTCTCTGCTCCCAAGATGAGACTTTCATTCTAGGACATCCAAGATATCTTCGTTCTTTAGTAAATCTGGCATCTTCTCCCTGTCATAGATGAATTCATCACCCTTGTCTCCTCTATGTCTTGTAGTTCTGCTCTCGCTCCCCCTCTCCCCAGACAGAACAAGGATAGACTTCCCCTGGTGCTCACCTTTTACCCCGCCAACCTCCATATCCTCCATATGCAGGACTTACTCCAGCATATTGTGTCTTTGTTGTAAACCAGCATATGTAATTTGTTTTTCTCTGTTCTGACTGTTTACTCTGTCAATGCCTCTCATAATTTTAAATACGTCTATTGGGTCTCCCCTAAGCTCCGATACCCCTGAGAAAACCATGCAAGTTTGTCCACATTTTCCTTTTTGCTAATTATATCTTTTGTGCATCAATTCATTCATTATCAGGCCATGAATGCAACCCAGTTTTCCAATTGGACCTTTGTCATCAAGTAATGAAGAAGCCCTCTGAGTTCATTAGGACCTTTGGGAAGTTCCTATTCTACTGAAATTACTGTCACGGAATCAGATAACATTATTTGCAGTATGTTCTTGGAAAAACTTCTTCATGAGCAGAAAGAATCTTTCTTTGGTGCACAAAATGCTGGAGAAACTCAGCGGGTGCAGCAGCATCTATGGAGCGAAGGAGATAGGTAACGTTTCGGGCTGAAACCCTTCTTCAGACTGGGAGGGATTTAACCAAGGGGGATAGGATGGAGTCAAGGTATGTAGAAATGAGTTCGGTGGGGCACGAACAGGCAGAGACAATGGGTCTGCCGGGGCAGTCAGGTTTGTGGATTTTGGGGAGAAGGTAAAATCGGGTTGTGCGAGGCTGGGGAACGATAAGGTTGGAGGCTCGGAGGGGCAAGGAGCCGGAGTCGATGAAGTTAGTGATGGTGCTCGAGATGGTGGCCTGGTGCTCGTCAGTGGGGTCATGGTCCAGGGGTAAGTAGGAGGAGGTGTCCGAGAGTTGGCGTGTGGACTCAGCGTTGTAGAGATCGACGCGCCAGACTACCACGGCCACTCCCTTGTCGGCGGGTTTGATAACCCAGTCTGGGTTGTTGCGGAGTGAGTCGATGGCAGTACGTTCGGGGGGGGAGAGATTGGAGTGAGACAGGGGAGTGGAGAAGTCGAGGCGGTTGATGTCGCGACAGCAGTTTTGGATAAAGTTTTAAAGCCAGAGGGCCATGAGGGGGGGTCCACGAGGAGGGGGTTCGTTGGAGACGGGAAAAGGGGTCATCAGTGGGGGGCGAGGACTTCTTCCTGTGGAAGAATGCTGTGAGGCGGAGGCGACGGTAGAAGACCTCCAAGATTGTATACATCCAAAACGACAACGGACATCAACACAGTCACTGAGTTTCTGGATAATTGCAATTTTCCCAAACTAGAATTGCAGGAACAAGAGGAATTGGGAGCACAAATCTCAAATAAGGAAATAGAAGAAACAATATCCTCATTAAAAAATGGAAAAACACCAGGTCCCGACGGATTTAGTAATGAATTCTATAAAAGTTTTTACGATATATGTAGTCCTCGTCTACAGAAAATGTACACACACGCTTTCAGAGAACAAATATTACCTGATACATTAGCAGAATCTACGATTACACTAATACTTATGAAAGATAAAGATGAGGAAGAACCTGGACCTTATAGAGCTATCGCGTTGTTAAATACAGATAAAAAAATAACAAAAATATTAGCAAGAAGATTAAGTAAGTACGCCATTAAACTAATACATCCGGATCAAACGGGGTTTATCCCTAAGAGACATTCATTCAATAATTTGAGACGTCTGCTTAACATAATGCACTCACACCAAACTAAAGATCCAAATCTCGTAATTATTTAGCTGGATGCAGAGAAAGCATTCGATCAGGTTGAATGGAAGTATATGGTTAAGGTATTGCAAAAATTTCAACTGGGTGAGAATTTCATTCAATGGATTAAATTAATATATAACAAGCCAACGGCCAGAATATTAACTAATAATATTTTATCCACAAAATTTCAATTGTCAAGGGGTAATAGACAAGGTTGTTCATTATCACCATTGTTATTTGCCCTCATAATTGAACCACTAGCGGAAAGAACCACTAGCGGAACTCATCCGAATATCCACGGATATAAGACAAAATATTCAAACAATAAAATTTCATTATACACTGATGATGTACTTTTGTACATCACAAAGCCTCATATCACTATACCCAACATTTTCAATTTAATTGAGGATTTCGGTTCATTTTCAGGTTATAGAATAAATTGGAATAAAAGTGAAATCATGTCAATAAAACCGAAAGATTCTACACATCTCGTACAATTTCCTTTTAAAATAGCTGTGGAAAAATTTAAATACTTGGGTATTGAAATTACTAGAAGATATCAAGACATGTTTAAAGCAAACTATAGCCCTGTACTTAAGAAACTACATAATTTAATTAAATTCTGGAAAACGCTTCCGATGTCCTTTATAGGTCGAATAAACGCCATAAAAATGATTTTTCTACCACAATTTCTATACTTGTTCCAATCAATTCCACCATATCTACCCAAAAAGTTTTTTTTTTAAATTTGACTGAGATATAACAAATTTTATTTGGGATTATAAGACCCATAGAATACAAAGACCGCACCTGAATAAACCCAAAGTAGTAGGGGGATTAGCACTCCCTAATTTTATGTATTATTATTGGTCGGTAAATATTAGAAATATGATTCAATTGTTGGATCATTCTCTTCATCAACCAGAATGGATCATTATGGAGAAAGAGGACTGCTCCCCCTTTAATATTGGTGCGATCCTTCTTTCACCAAAGACGGTGAATAATACAAACTACAACAAAAACCCAATTATACATAGTACAATTAGAATTTGGAAACAAATAAAATACAATTTGAAATTAAGAAACTTATCTCTCCTATCTCCTATTGCTAAAAACACCCTGTTTAAACCCTCAATTATAGACAAAGCATTTATACAATGGGAAAGAGCAGGAATTAAAACTTTGGGAGATCTGTATGATATGGGAAAACTATTATCATTTAAACAATTACAACTAAAATACAATCTGGGTAACAATCAGTATTTTAAATATTTCCAAATATGTGATTATTTGAAAAAAACATGCACATGAATTTAACAAAATGCCATTAGACTTACTAGATGAAGTAATGGATACAAAGGCGGAATCAGCAAATTTAATCTCACATATATATAATATTATACTAAATGCAGTAATACCAACAACGGAAGGTATTAGAGGTGAATGGGAAAACGAACTAAGCATTAAAATTTCCAATGAAAGGTGGAAAGAATACTTATTAAATGTGCACAAATGCTCAATTAACGCAAGACACACTTTATTACAATTTAAAATAATACACAGATTATACTACTCAAAAACTAAATTAAATAAATTTTTCCCTAATGTTTCACCAATTTGTGATGAATGCCAGTGTCAAGAAGCTACTATAACGCACTCATTCATCCTTTGTACAAAAATTCAAAGGTTTTGGATTGAAATCTTTGAGTGAGGCCCGAAGATTCGGGAGAGTCAATGCGAGGTCCTGCTGGTGCCGGCGCATCGCAACCAGGGTGGATCTCAGTGCCCAGTTGGAGAATTGTACAGTGTGGCGGCAGATAGCCAGTCGGTACCGATAGTCCGGCTGGGGTCCGAACTGGAAGGCAGGGAATTGGAGCTGGAATCCACGAGGTATGAGATGGAGGCGCAGGCAAGCCCCGAGGAAGCAGATGTGGCTGTGGTATCGAGTCTGGGTAGGGATGTGGTCATAGAGTTGGAGGGAAGGGGGAATCACAGAGGGGGAGCAGTGGAGAGGAGATTGTGAAACTGTCTCCGGAGGGAGGAGGAGAACTTCTTCAAAGTAGGCATACCTTGAGGAGATTTCGCAGTGGAGTTGACAAAGTGTTAAAGAAGGAACTGCAGATGCTTGAAAATCAAGGGTACACAAAATGGTGGAGAAACTCAGCGGGTTCAGTAGCATCTATGGAGCGAAGGAGATAAGTAACGTTTCGGGCCGAAACCGTTCTTCAGACATGCCACTCCCCACCTCATTCAGAAATAATCTTTCTTTGCAGCTTCTTTAGCTTGCAGCCTGTGTTTTTATTATACGTTGTATGGAATCAATGTCCCATGGTATGCTTATAGCATGCTGAGTAAATCTTGGCCAATTGGTCAGTAAATGACAATCTTCACGAGGCTACAGATGACAGAAGTTCACCCCTGAATTATCGACCACAGGACACAAGTCACTTTTAAATTTTTTTTTTCCCTCTCTTGCGGAGTCAAAACCTGGTGCACTATTACTGTTTTATTGCTTTTATTTCTCAGTTATCACAAGCATGGTCGGTGACACAGTGGTAGAGTTGCTGCCTTACAGTGCCAGAGAGCCAGGTTTGATTCTGACTATGGTTGTTTGTCTATTCGGAGTTTGTACGATCTCCCTGTGACTGCATGTGTTTTCCCTGGGATCTCCGGTTTTCCCCACACTCCAAAGACTTACAGATTTGTAGGTTAATTGGCTTGGTGAAATTGAAAAATTGTCCCTCGTGTGTAGGATAGTGTTAGTGTGCGGGCGTCGCTGGCTAGCACAGTCTTGGTGGGCAGAAGGACCCGTTTCCGCACTGTATCTCTAAAAATAAAATCACCTCGGCCACCAACGTCCACCCTACCCTAAATTCATCTAATCCATCTTTGGCAGAAGGCAAAGAGTGGCAATGAAGGGGTCTTTTACTGGTTGGCTGCCAGTGACAAACGGAGTTTCGCAGGGGTCAGTGCTGGGGCCATTACTCTTCACATTGTATATGAAAGGATTTGGACCAGGGAATTGAAGGCTTTGTGGCCAAGCTTGCGGAAGATACGTAAATAGGTGAAGGGTAGCATAAAGAAAGCAGGGTCACTGCAGAAGGACTTGGACAGGTTAGGAGAGTGGACAGGGAAGTGGCAGATGGTATACAGTGTAGCAAAGTGCGGAGTCATGCATTTTAGAAGTAAGAATAAAACCATAGACTATTGTCTAAAACCTAGAAATCAGAGGTGGAAAGGGAGTTGGGAGTGCTGGTGTAGGATTCCCAAAATGTTCATCTGCAAGTCAAATCTGTAATAAAGAAAACCAGCTCAATGCTAGTATTTATTTCAAGAGGTCTTGTATACAAAAACAGGGATGTAATGATGAGCTCTATAAGGCGTGGTGAGGCAGTATTTGCAATATTATAAGCAATTTTGGGCACCATATCTGAGGAAGGATGTGTTGGCTCTGGGGAGGGTCCAGAGGTGGTTTACAAAAATGATCCCTGGAATTAGTAGGTTAACATATGATGAGCATTTGTCGGCACTAGGCCTGTACTCATTGGAGTTTAGAAGAATGAGGGGGGGCCTCATTGAAACATGCAGAATATTGAAAGGCTTGGATAGAGTGGATATGGAGAGGATGTCTCCATTAGTGGGAGAGTCCAGAACTAGAGGTCATATTATCAGAATTCAAGGATGTTCTTTTTGGAAGGAGATGAGGAGGAATTTCTTCAGTCAGAGGGTGGTGAATCTGTGGAATCCTTTTGACACAGAAGGCTACGGCCAAGTTAGTAGATATTTTTAAGACATAGTTACTTGATTAGTATAGGTGTTGGAAGTTATGGGGAGAAGGCCAGAGAATTAGGTTTAGGAGGGAGAGATAGATCAGCCATGATTGAATGGTGGAGTAGACTTGATTGTCCAACATGCCTCATTTACATTAGTCCCACCTGCTTGTGTTAGTATAAATTCTGAATTTTCTAATTTCAGGTATTTCGTACACGCAAGGTCTTCTCCTGCACACAACCACATGTCTACCCAGTTTTCTTTCACCTTTGTTTACCTTTCCCATTTCCTCACCTCTCCCTCTTTCCCACGTGGTTCTAAGTGCCTATACGCCTCTCCTCTTCTGCTTCTTACCAACTTCTGTCCCTACCCTACCTCACACCGCAACATACTAGGAGATTTTCCTCTTCCTTTTCAGTCATGGTGTAGGGTCTCAACCCAAAATGTAGGCTCAATCTGACATGTTTATTTTTATAGCTGATTGTTTGTATTGTGCCTGCTCAGACAGTCACCAGTTCTTAAATTCTGTAAACCTAACACCAAGGAAACAGGAGCAGTAACATGGCACAGCTGGGAGAGCTGCTGCCTCACAGCGCTAGAGACCCAGGTTTGATTCTGACCTCTGATGTTGTTTGTGTGGAGTTTGCATGTTTCAAGAGGATGAGCGTGTGGATCGGATGTGGCCTGCAGTGGCACGGAGCATCGATGGAGAACACCAACAGAATACCCTGGCCAGACCAACCCAGCAACTCCAACCCAGTTCTGCTGCCAGGACAATGTGCCTTTGTGGCCAAGTTAAGACCCTACATCTTTAATAAGTCTTGAACTTGAAGCATACAAAATGGTATCAGAAACATGGTTACTCTTTGGCAGTGTCTCAGTATAATCTAATATTCCTAACCTATGGTAGTTAAACATGATTGGGTCTAAGTATATCAAGATTTTTACTGAACTGTATTCAACAATAGAATTTCACTGTACTAGACTTAGCACCCCAGTCTGTGTCTTTCGTGAGAAAGACACCCAACAAAGCTACGGAAAGGCCTAATGAACCATCGCGGCCCAAACATCCATCAGGCGAGAATGAAATGCTTGGAGAAGGAGAAAGAGGTGCAGCGCACAGGCTTTGAACCTGGTGAGACGCAGGAGGAGCCCAGCCGGGAGTCACCACACAGAGCCCAGTCCCTCCATGCACTAGAGTCTCCCAACCCCTGCAGAGTAGTTATTAAGATGGCTGATTAGTGGGCGGTTGCTGCTGGGATGCAAGTCGGGGCCTGATCAACCCCGGTCCTGAAGCTGGCTTTTCAATCTTCCTTCATGGTTTGATTTATCTTTCTAACCACATCTAAAGTGGGAAGATGCTTTGCAAAATGAAGAATCATTATAAGGACTAATACTTAAAGAAAAAAAATATTAGTTCAGCCAGCAACATTTGAAATTATTATCCATTAGGTCAAATTGCTTACTGAATATTAATTCAATTTTTAATATATGAAAATCTCATTCAAAGCC